>PVIC010000384.1:0-128043 GCA_004025085.1 Thryonomys swinderianus
TAGTTCAGGCTGGCCCTGAGCTCACTATGGTGCCCAGGCAAGCCGCCACGAACTCAGCAATCCTCCTGTCCCTGCCTCCCGAGTGCTGGGATGACAGGCGTGAGCCACCACGTCCGGCATTGTGGTATGCGGTGTTGATTGTTGGTGGGCGTGTCTCCACGCCCAGCATTATATGTGGTCACCGGGGATCGAACTCAGGACCTTGCGCTTGCAAAGCAGGCGCCGGAACCACTGAGCTAACCCTCCGGCCCACAAGTTTGGTTTTGAAATTGAGTTCAGGCTCCAAATCTAATTCTTCTGCTCTGGATGCCCAGGGAGAGGCAAAAAGCACACTGCCTGGGACAGGCCAAAGAGCGGCATCCCCAAGGCCAAGTAACTCACTCACAAGCTTCCACACCTAGGGAGAGACTGTCCTGGGCACAGGCTCAGTATCCACTACTCAGAAGATGGTATCCAGAGTCCCAGCCCAGGTTTCTAACTTCATTAATCACAGTGCTGCCACCGCAGTCTTTCTGAGTAATTTAGGCCAAGCTGTGTCTTTTCCCCTCTACCCTCTTTACACTCCAGGAAATCAGCCTCAGTGAAAGCCACTCGGCTCTTGTGTGGTCTGCTTCTGAGAAAATCAGTCATGTGCAATGTGAGACGGCAGCCCCATCCCAGGAGTGCATGCATATGTGGGTGCCTGTGCCCATCGCATGTTTTGCATGTGCCGTTTCTGTTTGTGATTGAACTTGTGAGAGGTGTGTGTCTGTATTAGTCACTTTTCCATGCCAAGGACCCACAACTTAGAGGAGGAAAGGATTCTTCGGCTCACAGTCTCAGTGTGCTCAGTCCACAGTCGGCTGGCTCCAGGGCAGAAACCACAGGGCAGAAAGGCATGGCGTAGGGAAGCTGCTCACCTTAGGGCTTCCCAGAAGCAAAGAAAGAAGGGAAGAACCAGGGATAAGAACCAGGAAAGATCAGCCCCCGGGTGAGCTGCCTCCTCTGACAAGTCCTCACAGTCGGACAGCACAGTCAGCCATGACCTTACCAGAGGAATAATCCGTTAATCCACAGAGGGGTATAATGCCTCTGTGATCCAATCACCTTCCAAAAGCCTCAAATCTGAATACAAGACTTTGGGGCATGTTTTAAATCTAAGCTGTAACAGCAGCTAAGTGTGGTGGCTGACTTTTGAGAGTGTCTCTGAAACATCTGAAATATTAGTGAGACACAACAAATATTTGTGTTGGCACAACTCTCTGTGATCCCTGATGCTATGGGAGGCTGAGTCAGGAGTATTACAGCCTGGACAACTTAGTGAGACCTTGTCTCAGAGAGAGGGTGGGGCTCGAAGATGTAGCTCAGTACAAAAGTCCTCGGTTCAACCCCTAGTATGAAGAGAAAGGAAGGAGAAAGGGATGAAGGGAAAAGAGAGAGAGAGAAGGAAGGAGGAGGAGGAGAGAGAAAAGAACAGAGAGGAATGGTGAGGAAAAGAAAAGGAAGGACTGTTGATAGTGTGTGCGCTATGACACTTCGCATGAGGTGATGCACATCTGTCATTTCCATGAGCTGTAGCCCTGTGTGTGCTGCTGCCAGCTCCGAGAGCACACCTGGAGGGCATGTGTGGAGTGGGTGTGATTTGCAGGTGCATGTGTTTTGGGGAAACGCGTGGCTCCATCAGCAGGCGGAACATCTCGGGGGAGGGGTGACCGCCAACGCAGCACAGGGACTGCCCCCACTTCGCCCCCTCCTCGCTGGGTGACTGGAGCTAGTTCCTGTCCTCTCGAGCCTCCACTTCCCCCAGAGAACGGCAGGTGCTATGTCCCCAAAAAGCCTCACAGTGGCAAGGGTAGAAGCAGCAGCAGTGGGACACGGTGTCATGGTGCCTGAGCCCAAGAAGACACCATCCCAGTGAGAGTCCAGGCCCCCTACTCCCGGTCCAGGAGCAGCACAGTAAAGAGAGGAATCCAAGTACATCTTTTCTAAAACCTGTGTCACTTTCCGTCCTCAATCTGCCCTCCTCTGCCCCTCCTGTCTGTGGTGGGGTCGGGAATATTACTCTACACAGAACTTCTAGATTATCTGTACTGCTGGAGAATTAATGAGTATTAAGTGTTCAAGTGCTGGAATCCTACTACCTGGACCCACTGGGACTGCATTGTGCAAACTTAGGTTATTACTTCACCTCTCTTGGTTTTCTTATGTGTCACCTAAGTGGAAATAATAATAATAATAATAATGATGATGATGATAATAATAATAGCAGCAATGGTAGTAGTAATAAAATCTACCTGGGCCAGCGTAGAAAGGATTGAATTTGTTGTCATGCAAAAGCTGCTTTAGGAAGCTGCCTGGCCTAGCCTATTCCCTTCCCAAATTGAAATGACTCCTGGTAAGAAAGATTCATGGTTCTGCTAAGCAGAACGTTCACATATTCTTCCCTTGTTTCTTTCTGTTCCTTGGTGGGGGAGGGGCCATTGTTGCCTCGTTTCACAGGTGGAGTTGTTCAACCATAAGATCCCATCTCAAAAATAAAACATAAAAACACTGAAGATGTTAAAGCCTTGAGTTCAATTCATACTACTGCAAACAACAACAAAAAAGATCCAGGTCAGCCTAGCACCAGCCTCACACCACAGAGCCCACCTGCCCTCACCATTGGTGCCACCGGGGTCTCCTGTGCCTCTCAGAGGAGAGTGAGTGGTCTGGCCCTCAGTTCCAGCACAGTTTGCTGGAGATGCTGACTCAGGCGCTCTCCTCTCAGCCACTGAAGCCACTCTGTGCTGAGGGTGGAACCAGTGGGGATTGTACCAGGCCTCAGGGGTCCTATGCTGGCTCCAGTTGAAGGACTGGGATCCACTTTGGAAGAGTCTGCTGTGTGAATCTGGGAGTCCTCACTGTCGAAGCAGAAGAGAAAGAGCTTGGAGAAGCAGACTGTCCCTGTGTGAAATCGGGCTGCATCCTCATTCCCTCTAATGCCTGCCATCCTGTTGGAGTGAAAGTAGGTGAGGTAGACATCATTCTCTGAAACTTCAGAAGGTGGCTATTATCTGTGGGGGGTCTCCTGGGTACCCAAGAGCCACTTCCTTGAAGCTCCACAATGTCTAGGCACTTCCAACAACTCTGAGGAAGACAGAAGCCTCTAGCTCACTGAGGGATTTTGAGAAGAAGCCTCAGGGAACTGTTAGGGTCAGGGGACACACACCAGAGGAGAATTTCTGGGGACACAGCCTCAGGGGCTCATGGGAACAGGCCCTGATCTAGGCATACACAGCCTATTGGTCCAGGGTCTCCCTGACATAGCACCTCTTCCTCAACAGGACTCATGGGTCATGAGTCATGGCTCCCATCATGGCTGCTTTGCCAACAGGACCCTTCAGTCAGCCAGAGAACATGGACTTTCACACAGGAAGATGGCACCACTAATCAGACTGACCCAATCCCGTGCCAATCTGCTTTGCACAGCCCCACGATCTTCTTACACTTCTGAAGACGGCAGACCAACTGTCTCCATCTTACAGACATGGAAACTAAGGCTGGGAGGGAGAAGGCTGTGCAGGGGTCACTGGTTCCCTCACAGCAGGGCTTCCCTCATGGCACAGCACCCACTCCTGCACCGTCTTATTCCCAACAGTTCTGGCCTCAAGGGCACATGTGCTGGTCACTGCTTTACCTTAAAGACCAAAAAGAAAGCCCAGATGGTACCACCCAGCACCATCAAGAAAAAGGCCCATCCAGGCTAACCTTCAAATAGGTAAAACAGAGGGGAAAATTCGCATGGCTAAGAGGGACAAGCCCATGGGTTCCCAGCAGCCTCAGTACTGCAGAAGGCTGTGGTTTCACGGTCCACAGCACAGCACAGAGTCAGTCTGTGGGGACGCTTCTAATCCTGCACTGCCTGGTTGGCCCAGTCTCGAATTTTCTCAGCCACATCTCCCCTTCCCTGGGGGCCTCCGGGAGCCTCCAGATCAAGCATCACCCACACTGTGTACTGACTGACAGGACTCTGAGCCGGAACCTCCTGTACAATGGCCTTGGGGCCTGGGCCTTGCCTGTACTCGTGCCCCCTGCCTGGGTGAGTAACTGAGTGCCACAGGGTGGGGGTGACCTGTGCCCCCACTGAGAACTAAAATCCAGCTACATAAGTCTCTGGCCACACACGGGGCCTGTAGAGGCTGAGGCTGGGACGGGAGCCCCTGCCGCACTTTGCCCTGTGTCCTGTACACCCTCTGAGCCACAGCCCCTCCTCTGCTAAAGGGACCAGGGCTGCCTTTGCTTCCCAGGATGCTGGGAGAAGGCAACTCCAGAAAGCCCCTAGAACTGGGCCTGGCTCTGCCAGACCTCACATTCCCACCACAGACCTCGGAGACATGGCACACCACTTACTCGCCCCCATGCACATCTCTTGCCCAAGTACCCACCAAGTTTCTAGATCACAATTCCCTATTGTCCTTCCACAAAGTGGTCCTTGGTTGGTACAGCCTGAGCCCCAGTGCCTTAGGGAACAAGGGAGGGTGGATGGGAGGAATTGGGGAGTCCAAGTTTCTGCCCCAGTAGGTAGGGTCTCAATAGGGGTTAATGGGGAACTCTCAGGAGCCAGTGGGTGCTGGAAAGGGGCAGGGAACGAAGACAGCCACATTGTGCGCTGAGATCTAGCTGGGGAGGCTGAACACTTGAATTCAATCAGAAGCTGTGTAACGGGCCAGTTACTTTACCTCTCTGAGTCTCAGCTTCCTGGTCAGTAACTGAGAATAGACACCTACTTGGAAGGCGGCCTATGGCTGCCCCTACTTTGATTTGACACGAGGGGAAGACAGGGCCCCTGGTGAGTATTCATGAAAATGTAAACTAAATTGGGGGTGCAAGATGCCATGGTCCTTCCCACACTTGCTCTACATTTAAACAGGGACAGCAAAGCCCAGAGAGGCTTAGTAATTTGTCCAAACTCACACAGGATGTGTACTTCACTGCCTTTCTGGACAACTAACTCCTACATAGAACCTTGAGGTTGCAAAACGCTCCCCGAGGGAACTCTGACCCTGAGAGGCACTATCTCAGAATGACAGTGCTAAGACACAGGCAAAGGCTTGCCTCCTATCTTCACTGACAGATGCATGAGGGAATGAAGCATTTCCACAAAAATGCCAACCCTGTGAGGTCTGAGCTGCCAGTCTGTTTCTGGAGTGTGCAAACAAGAGCTGAGCAGTACTGGACACAAAGGTGGTCTCAGTGGCCTTTAACAGAAGACCACCCTCCACACAGCTGTCATACAAATCCAGACAGCTCAGTTCCCACCCACTCTGCTCCCACCGACTCAAGCTCAGCCTTCTGGACTTGGCCCTTAAGAGCTCTTAGGCTCAGTCATCCGCTGTGTTCTCTTCCCAGGGAACTCCAAGGAAGTGGGTCCTGGCCATATCCACCAGCCTCCGAGGGCTCACTAGGAAAGAGCTCATGTTTGCTGAGCAGTGGCATGGGCTGGGCCCCTAGCAGGTGCTTTACATGGGTTACATGTGATCTCCTCATTAGCACTATAATTAGTCTCGCTTTGCGGAGCAGCACACTAAGGTCAGAAAGATCAAGAGACCCACCGAAAGTCACACAGTGTGACTGCTGAGGAAAGGAAGAGATGAAGGCAGGGCACCGAGAAGTTCGTGGCTTTCAGCCCATGGCCCCAAGAGATATCTGCAGTGGTTGCGTATGCTTCATCACCCGGATGTCTCCAGCAGTTGGGGAGCCCCATCCGGGCACTACGTAAGGTGGGACGACATGAACCAACTAACCACCGCTGCAGTGTCTGCCCTGGAGGGGGAGCTGCCCACACCCAGCTGCCATAGCCCCGGCTCTGCCCTGACCCTGTTCGTTTGGGGACAGCCCGGTAGTTTCTGGTTGGTGGCGGCTCCAGGAAGAGTGAGGCTGCACTCAGGCAATCCGACCTGGTTGAGGTAACAAACCAGACAGAAAAGCTCGGAACAGTCGAATTTAGCCACACTGTGTTCACACTGCGGTGTCACAGACATTTGTCTCCTTGGCAAATACCTGGAAAAGGAAGATGTCTAAAGCTATCATAGTAGTTACATACCACACCTGGGGGCAGGACACCCTAGTTTTGCTACCAATCCCAAACAGTAGCTACAATCTTTCTGACTTTACAGAGAGGAAACTAAGGCTCCATTTTTCCAGATAGAGCACTCAGCCCTGTAGGGCTAGTCTGGACCAGCTGGGACTCTCGTAAACACAGATCTGAGGGCATGGTGGTTAGAAGGAAGCTGAAGGATGGATACCCACCCCATGCTTTATTGGGCCCCTTACCCACAACCTCCTACCCATCCCCCCAGGGCAGCTCAGAAAGGCTTCCCTGACGTGGAGGCAAGGTCAGACCTCAAGGCTACTTGATGTCAGGTATTTCCTCTCTGGGTGACCCCATCTGCCCAGGTCCATTTCCAGAGTGGTCTGGATGGCAGGAGGAAAAGGCAGCTGTCTGCACTTCAAGGAGCCCAGCTCTAAGCCCAGAGTTACCCTGGTTTGCCACAAGACACTGGGTGGTCACTTTCATAACTGTAAACTGGGACCCCAGCACTGGGTCACTCAACACTGGTGACATCAGGGAAGAGAACATAGTGAAAGAGGGGTGTATCCTTGGGACAAAGACCTAAAGAGCAAGGGAGACATCTTTCCTCCAGGCACCCCCACCTTAAGCCCATGCCCAGCAGAACAGAGTACCAGCACTTTGGCAAGAGGAGGCTTCTAAAAGAGGGTGTAACTTTGGAAAGACTTGCTGTCAATCCTGATGTAAAAGACAATACCTCGCTTTTGGAAAGCACTGTAAAAATCCAGTCAAGAGGGTCCCCAAACTTGGGTGGATTTAGCGTTTTTGACAGATCTGCCTTAAATCCTACCTCTCACAAGCTATGCAACTTTGGCTCTGCCCTTTAACTTTCCAGAGCCCAAGGAGAACGGGGATCTGAGTAGCTCTAGTTTCAGATTCTACATCTGAAAAACTGAGAACTTCCATAGACCTGGAGATGATGGAGAGGAGCGGCTACTGTGCGCGGGGGACACCGCCTCCCCGCCGCCCCGGGCCAATGAAGGGTCATTTCCTTCTGCGTTCGGTGGCCGCCAGTCACCTCTCTTGGCTCTGCCCACCTAAGCGTGGTGGCGCCGGCCGCAGGGAACTCGGGGCAGGCAGGATTTCCTCCCAGGACCTGCGCTCCGAGCGCCACCCTCCCTCCCGCGCGGTCCCCCGGCTGCACGTGCCGCACCCGGCCTCGCTCCCTCTGCGCAGCCTCTGCCCTCTCCTCCTTCCCAGCCCTTTCGGCTCGACCCTTTGCCTTCGCCGCTGCTCAGCCGGGATTCCAGCGTGAGGAGGATGTTTCACCCCACCCCGCGCTCCGAGTTCCCGAGACAGCGAGTCAGCCGCCGGCCCAGGCGCGGGCGCTAGGACCCCACGGCCCCGGACCCCAGGAGCGCGGCGGCGGCGGCGGGCGGCCGAGAGGTATTTAAACTCGCCGGCGCCGCCCCCTCGCGGCCGGCTCCGGTGGGGCGGTGCATTGGCCATCCTCCGCCGGCCGTGACCCAAGCTGACACCACTGGGACTGGGGTCAGGTCTGAGCAAAATGTGCCGAGGCTGCTTGGGAGAGGAGCGGCGGCTGCGCTGAGCCAGGTAGGAGCCGCCCCCGGGGGCCTCGCTGGCGCCTCGAGGAACGTAGGTCCCGCACCCTGGGGGGGGGGCGCTCTCCCTCCAAGCGCCCTCCTTTGCGCACGGAGTGGGACTTAACCCTCCGTCAGTTCCTGAGAAATTGCCAGGCTCCTGTGTCAGTGGATCTTGACCGAGAAGGGGTGAGGCCGGCATTCTCATTTGACAGGTGAGAAATCAGTCTCCACCGCTCGGACTGGCCAGGAACACAGACAGTCAGGGACAGCTGAGGACTTGGATCCGGGCCCCTCCGTCCTCTGCGTCCTCTGCTCCAGGCTCAGTGTGGGCTTCCAGGTGGCTGCCCTGGAGCAGCCTGTCCATGTCTCTGGAGGGGGCGTCTCCCCTCTGCCAGGGGCTTGGAGCTAGCCTGGCTCATGGAGCGTGACGTGAGGACCCCCAACGCCCACGCCTAGCCCACTGAAACTGCGCTATAGCAGCCACATTCCTTTGGGCTAAGGTCTAATTCCCCTGTGGGATGCACATGTCTCCAGAAAGGGGCTTGCCCTAGTGATTCACTACTGCTGCTGTGAACTCCGCAGTCGCTCTCGGGGATCCCAGTCCGCCGCCGGTAAATCAGATAGGGGCTGCCTGCCAGAGAGGGACCACCAGAGAGCCTCGGCTGTGACCGCCCTGCTCCGGGCGCCTGGGCGCTCTGGGCCCGCAGCAGATTACTGAGGGAGATCTCAGCCTGGTGTAGGGCACACAGTTCCTTGGGAAGTAAAGGGGCTGATTCTTGATTCTGATCCTGGCTCTGCTGTTTGCTGCCTGTGTGATTTCGGGCTAAGTCCCCTCTCTGTGCCTCGTTTTTCTCATGGAGATACTTCTGCAGGGAACAGCTGCTTTGGCTTGTGCGGGAGAAGACAGCACTCAGGGCTTGTAGAGCTGTGTAAGTCCCAGCTTCAAAACACTTAGAAACTGAGTCACTTCACCTTTCTGAATCTCAGTTTACTCCTCTGTAAAATGTGAATTACAGTGATTGCCTCACAGGGTGGCTATAGGAATTAAGTAAGATGACATAGATCAAGGGCTTAGAAGAGTATCTGTCATCCTTACATAGCAGGGATGGTCTTATGGTTGCAGGCATTTCCTCTCCCTCGCCCTCTCTTTCTCTCTCACATGCACATACACGCACGTGCACATGCACCGATGTTCCTTGGCAGTTCCCCAAGTCAGAGTCTGGCCATGCGCCCCCCCCCCCGCCTCCCCTTGCCCATCACCACCATTGCCAGGAGCCTGGGACCTCTCGGCTCAACATGTATCACCTGCGCTCGGTCCTGTGTGTCTGCACCGACTCCAAAGGAGGCCTGGTGTCCCAGGCACCTCTGCAGCCCTTCTCCACGTGATCGTCACAGCGGCTGGGATGGCAGGACAGGAGCCAGGCTGCCTGACAGATGAGACGCTGATGCACGTTGGGTTGGGGTGTGTGTGTGAAGGGGCTTGCCCCAGACCGGAGCTAGTGAGAAGTAGGGTTTGGATATGAGGCTGATCTGAGAGACCCCAGCCCCCCCCTTATCAGAGGGCAGCCCTCAGAGGGACACACTGTGTCCTGGACACATCAGAAGGTGCCCACAGGTCCCTTCCTGTTCCTGTTCCATGTGCTGCGGAGACTGCCCCTTCTGGACGGGCCCCTTCACCTTTAGACTCCAAAGTAAACCCCGACCTTCCGTGTCCTCACTTGCTGTCACCACTCGGTCCACTGCCTTCGGGCGTGTGCTCCCAGTTCTGCCACCTGCTCATGAGGTCTTTGGTGAACACCCATCAGTAAAGCTCTGTTCCCATAGCCTAAGACTTAAAATATCAGCAAATGGTAAATGTAAAGAGAACAATAAAATACGTGAGGGACTAGGAGGACATTCCAGGCAAAAGGGACAGGGCAAAGGCCGGGAGGCAGGGATGGACCTGCTCGGTTTGGGAAACTGAGAGAGAAAGCTAGAATTGGGAGGGAAGGGAAAAGAAGGTGGCAAATGCAGCCAGAGAGACATCGTCCAATGCCCGAATGTTTCTGGAGATGTCTAAAATAGACATGCATGAAGGACACATGATTTTGAAACCTCGCTTTGACCGTGATGTATAGGACAGGTCGGAGCGGGCAGGGTGGAAGCAGGGATCTGGGTCGGCCCTTGCTGTGGTCGGGGCTGGGACCAGGGCGGCACCTGTCTATGGCGGTGACGGAGGCAGGAGGTGTGCAGGTCTAGGGTCTTTTCCTGGGGAGAGTAGTCACGGCCCGCTGATAGGGGGATGAATGCAGCAGGAGATGAAGGGAGAGTCGAGGTCTTGCCTGCCGGCATCACCATGTCGCTGAGACGCCTGCTGTCACTCTCTGTACCACCTGGCCTGTCTGGTACTATGACACGGATCTCAGAGGACAGAGCCCCTCTGCTCTAGGAGAGCTGTCCACGGGGTGAGGAGGGGTACCAAAGCACAGGGTGCTGGTGTGGGCTCCAAGTAAGGAACCAAAGGAGGCTTCAAAGAAGCAAAGGAGGCTTCTGGGAGGAGGTGATGTCTAAGCCGAGAGCAGCAGGCTGCAGAGGTTTTCAGCGAAGAGAAGAGGAAAGGAGGGGAAGGCTGACTCACTGAAAAGGTGCTCAGAGGCTAGAGGGAGAGAACCCAGTGAGAACGGAGGCTACAAGGCTGGCCAGGGCGTGTTCCCCAGGGGCCCGGGGGGCCCTTGATTCTCTTTGGATTCTGAATATGCCGATGTCAAAAAAGGTGGTGACATCTGCTTGCTTGCATTTTTCTGGAGTGGGGGCTTGACACAGGGTCTCACTTTGTAGTTCAGACTGGCATTGAGCTCACTTTGTAGCCCAGGCTGGCCTCCAACTCACAGTGACCCTCCTGCCTCAGCTTCCCAAGTGCTGGGATTACAGATGTGCAACCTCACATGGTTGACATGTTGTTTTTTAAACAACAGAACAAAATTTTCCATGAACATTAGCAACACCACTGTGGGGCAGGGCCTGCTGGCCTCAGGGAGGCAGGGAAGAAAGTTGAAAATAACCCTGGAGGGCCTTGCGTGTTCCAGCGAGAAGGACCTCAGAGCTGATCGTCATCTAACTGTGGTCTAAACATCATTGCTAGTGATTTTCAAATGATAACTCAAAGCACAGCCCTCAAAGGCCCACAAGTCCCTTTTCTCCCAAGCCTCCTTCAGAGTCACAGCTCAGCATTCAGTCCCAAGCCTTCACTGCGGGAGACCTAAGGATCTGCCCGTGCGGGACTTAAGGACATAGACACTGGAGCCAGCCTTGCCTGCACCCGCCATGCAGCTGACTTATAGTCAGCCTCCCTGAGACTTAGTTTCCCTTCTGCAAAGTGAGATGATAACAGTGGAACCAAGAAGTCACTGAGTTACTGTGAGAATTAGGTGAATTCCTAGTTGTAAAGCATCAAGGCTCTGGAAGCAGCACTGCATTTGATCCGTAGCGAAACTTGGTTATGGCTGCCGTTAACCTCAGAAAAGGAAACAAGCCCACAGAGGTGAAGTGACTTACACTGGGTCACGAGGAGGGAAGTCAGAGAGATAAGAGGAGCAGTCAGGTGTGGGTGGCTGAGTCCAGGCATGATGCATCATTAATTGTTAACACTTTCTGTCTGTATTATAACCACTCCTCGGGCTGTTTTGTGTCCCCCGTCCTCAGCACAGGGCCAGGCATGAGAAAACATACAGTGGAATTGTAACTGATTGGCTGATTGCTTGAATAAAAATGATGGGTTGTGCGTCCCCAGCACTGGCTTGGGATGTCCTCGGGGAGACAGCACTGGGATTCAGGCCCCTCCCTTGCCCTCACGGAGCAAGCCCAGTGCCCCTGTGCAACTGGCCGCAGTGAAAGTACAGGCCTGGCAGCGGCCCTGGGGGAAGTCCGCAGAACAGTGCTGGGGCCCGACAGGTCCCCCGGTGGGGCTTCCTGTCAAGGCCCTGAGCCCAGTCCCTGAACAATGGCAGGGGCTAGAGAATCAGAAAATCAAAAGAAAAAGGACAAAATGAGGAGAGTGGGAGTGGGGGTTGGGGTGGAGCGCTGGTGGGGTGGGCGAGGGCACAGAATGAGGAATAGTGCCTGGGGCCCGGGGCTGAGGTGCAGATCTGCTGTGGTGTCGGTGGAAGTGGAGTCAGAGGCTCCCTCCCCATGGCCCCAGCCCCGAGCATGGCCCAGGGCAGCCCTCAGCTCTCTCTGCCTCCTGCGCTTCTCCAGGCTGTTTCCTAGCACAGCTTGAAAATTCACACTTGACCAAGGCACCCACTGCTCTAAAACTCTCGCTCCCCTTAGGCGATGACCCAGTGTGGCTGGCCCCCCACCCTCGGTCAGCCCCGCGGCCCACCCGCTCTCTCCCTCAGTGTTCCAGCCCGGCTGTGGTCCGGGGCTCCCAAGGGCAGGCAGCCGGGTGGGAGAGGTGGGGCCGGCAGCAGGAAGGAGCCAGTGGTCTCACCGTGTTTCCCTCTCCTTCCCACCTACACAGAGCCATGAGCCACCAGATGCTGCTGTTCCTGGCCGTTTTGACTCAAGGCCTGGCCACCCCCCAGCACCGAGACAAGGTGCCCTGTAAGATGGTAAGATGCCTGCCAAGGCAGGGTAAGGGCCATACTACACCACCCTCGCCCTGCAGTGTCCTACTGCCCCGGCCCCAGCGGCCAGAAGTTAGAGTTAAGAGAGGAAAAGGCTTTACCTTGCATTTAATGAGCAACAATATGAATGTTTAAATACCTTGTTTATTCAACAATCCTACCAAGTAAGTCTCGCTATTTCCATTTTATAGAGAAGGAAAGTGAGGCTTAGGGAAGCAGATGACATGGATAAGATAATTTAGTTAGGAACAGTGGGCCCAATGTTGAGCTGTATCTCCTTAAGCTGCCCTTACAGGAGAGTGGGCCTAACTGGGGGATCTAGAATGTACAGGGAATGCGGAATGAGCTAAGTGGGAGGGACCTTCTGTGCTTGTCCCTTCTAGGGACAAATCCTCTTCCATAACCAGGCTCCTTGCCTTGGACGCGCCCTCCAGAATGCAGCTCACTCACAATGGTACGTCAGTGGCGCCTCTTCCAGGAAGCCTCCCGGGCCCTTCCCAGCCCCGCTTTGGGGCTCCTGCCCCTCCCTAGCTTCCTTCCACCTCAGTGCTGAGCACACTGAGCTTGGTGGATGAGTGGCCTGAGCTTTTCTTTCCTTCCAGACCAAGCATTTCTCAAGGGCAGGAAGCAGTTTCCATTCCCATCTGTTCCTTTTCCCTGCTGTGAGCCAGGGAAACTAGCCCTCGAGCCCCTGGGTCCCTGCCGGGTCCTAGGAAGAGACACCTGAGTGCACCTGGGGGGCTGAGCGGTCACGTCAGTCAAGACAGAGCCCGGGCTGGAGAAAGGACCAGCCCTCTAGCAGCCCCCCTTGGCCACAGAACGGGCAACTGCACAGGAAGCCAGCATGCTGGCAGGCGCCTGGCAGCCCTTCCCCGGGTTTGTGATGTCTTCGTGGCCACCACTCTCTTTTGTCCTTTGAGCGAGAACCCAGAATGATGGGCAGAGAAGGCTTCGGACATTATCAAATACCAACACACCTTGGGGAGGGGAGGGAGGCTCTGTGAATGGAGGGGCCTTGGCCCCGCAGGCAGAGAGGAGCAGGGGCAGCTTTGGCTCCGGGGAGATGAGGCCATACACAAGAAAGCACTCTGTGAAGAAGCACAGAGGTGTTGCAGGCAGTAGAGAAGACATCTGGCACTGCCACCACCACCACCCAGGACAGTCAGAGCAGGAACTGACAGGGTTCTCACCCAACCGTCCTTACGCTGCCCTCTGCCAGATGCCTCTTCCTAGTGTACTGTCCCATGTCCGGACGGTAAGTGGAGTGGGTCGCAAGTCCCCTTCCTGCCTAAGGGGAGAGCCGGTAGTGGCTGATGCTGCAGGGAGAACAAGGAGGAGCTCTAAAGCCCAGCCAGGGCCGGGGTCAGCTCCATCAGTCACTCACTGCCAGGAGCTTGGGGCTGGGGCACAGGGGCCGCCGGAAATGGAGCTCTGGGAGCTGCTGTGGCTTTCGGGCTGCCTCCTGCCCTGGAACGGAGAAGAGGGCTCCCGGCGCAGCCCTGCCCTTCAGCCTCATGCTGAGGCCTCCCTAGCACAAGTCCTGGAACCCGAGCAATAGCAGAGCTCAGACTCTGGGCTGGGCCAGCTTGGTGCCCAGCCCATCGTCAGGCTGGTGCCTATGGCACCTTTCCCCACGTAGAGGCGACAAGGGTGTGGGTTTGCAGTGGGGGTGACCACGGGGTCCGACTCCACGGCCCTGTCAGTGGCACCTGCTGTGATTCTCTGTGTCCCCAGCCCGCGTGCCTGGCTAGCTCAGGGCTCGGTAGTCAGAACTCCACCGGCACCGGCGGGAACAGGAACTTGCCTGTGGTCGCTCTGAGCCTTTGGCTCACCGACCTTGCACACCCTCAGCTTCCTTAGGGAGGAGAAGGGAGGGCGTGGGAGGATGGAATGAGATGAGGGCCGCGCACTCAGCGTGGAACCCCTGCAGAGCTGGACCTCCTCTTCTTCTCATTTCTTCGTTACGTCAGGATGGTCTGGGGGGCCGAGGCCGGCGACGAGGTTGTGTCTGTGATGCCCATGAGCAGAGAGGTCTTGAGGCAGGAAGGGACAAGGAGGCCGGGGTAGGTTTCTGATTTCTGTGCGTGCCAGCTGTGGGAGGAGCCTCCGGTCTCCTGGGGCTTCAGGGAAGCCCGTTTCTTAGGAGTAACCTGGCCACCGTGGTGCACATGTGGGTAGGAAGATTCGCAGAGACACCCGAGTCTGGGCGCCCCTGCTCGGCTGGGCCTTTGGGGAGAAATGTCAGAGCGGGCATTGTGTTTCTTCTGGCCGGCTCAGCCCCGGGCTTCCTGTGGCCCAGGGTAGGTTGAGGCCTCTTCAAGAGGTCTCCGCTCCCCAGCATGGGAACTGGATGAGCTGCGCTCTCCGCTCTCACAGTCTGCCTCTCAACACATGGCTCAGCCCTATTATTTCCCCTCCAGAAAGTGATTGATTCCAAGCCTCCGCCCTGCACACTAAACCTGAACACAATGCAGATGTCTGTGACTCTCCTCAGAGGGCTGGGAAGTGGTCAGGAGTGGTCACTTCATGTGGGCCGGGTGGAGAGGACAGAGGGCAGGAGCCATTAAACAGCCTTGCATGGCATCCTGAGGGTCCTGAGCTCTGTTCTGGGGGAAGATAAGCACAGGGAGTTTCTGAGGAGTTGCCAGGCTTTGCAGATGGGTGAGTCAGAAAGAGTAAATGCAGACAGAAAGGCCCCAGGCAAGAGCAGGCCTGAGCTGGGTGGCTGTGAAGTCAGGCTCTCTGCTGACAAAGATAGGGGCTTCTGAGGTCTGGAGATAGCAAAGGGAGACATGCATTTACATGGAAGAATGCTGGCTCAGAGGGTACCTTCTATGAAGGACAAAAGTGAAATCTTTGATCAGTAAGAGACCTGGGTTCAGATCCCAGCCCCTTCTTCACCAGCTGGGTGATCCTGAAGTCTTTCTTCCCCTCTCTGCCCCTGAATGTCTGTAAGTAGGAGCGGGGCAGGCTGTTGTGACGACGCAATGAGATCAAGGGCCCGAGAGAACTCAGCAAAATATAAAATGCTGAGTGGGTGCTTCGGAAGGATGAGTTACGTTTGGGATAAGAAACCAGAGTGGTAATATGACTTTCTGGAGGTCATACAACAAAATCAGTCTTGTCGTTAAAATACGGTGGTTGAGACACATGTTTTGCCCTGTTTCCTCTCGATACCTTTACCTCTAGGCACTGGTGCTGGACCAGGCTGTGGGAAGTGAGGCCACTTTATGAGGTGGGGTGAGGTAACAGCTGCAGGAAGGTGGTCACATCTGGCAAGCTCGTTCCTGCGCCCACCACATGCAATGAGAGCTCGAATGAGATGTGTTGGTAGGAAGCCAAAATAAGGACTGATGACCAGAGGAGAGGCTGCAGGTTTCCCTTGAGAAACCTTGATTCCCAATGTGCCTTCTGTTCTAAGGCCGGAAATTTAACCATCATGGCCATAGAAGGGTCTCAGGATGGGGAGCCAGGCCCTGCTGCTCACTGAGTCTGGGTCACCCTGACTGATACATGGCTTGGTTTCCTGTGAAAAGAGATGGTAATCAGTACAGGGTTTTTCTTAGTTTGTCCTCATATCTGTCTATTACTTCTCCAACTGAGTCTCTCCCATCTGTCCAGGGCTGAACTGGATGCTAAGGATGAGGCTAGGAAGCAGGATGGGTCATCAGACATTGGGCTAGATAGAGGACAGTGTGGCACTCTGGGAGCCCCATTCTGGGAGCAAGCCTGAAGCA
Source organism: Thryonomys swinderianus (assembly GCA_004025085.1). NCBI lineage: Eukaryota > Metazoa > Chordata > Mammalia > Rodentia > Thryonomyidae > Thryonomys > Thryonomys swinderianus. Next base: position 15,974 of record PVIC010000384.1, read on the forward strand.
GCGCCAGTTGTCCTTCAAAGAATGGCCTGTCTCGATGCACCTCTCCTAAACCTATTCGTGGCCACTGCCCCCTCTATGTATGGTTTCTGGGATTTGGGGCGGGTTTTTGGTTGTTGTTTTGCCCGTCCTGGGGACTGAATTCAAGACCTCGCACCTGCAAGGCGGGTGGTGCTGCCATTGAGCTAAAGCTCCAGCCCACCCGCTGTTCTTTCTAACCTCCCCAGGCAGAGAAGGAGGCCTTGTGCCAGAACCTCGGCCTATTCCAGGTCCCTCCGGCACTCCCGTTGGACATTGAGGTCCTCAACCTATCTGAAAACAAGCTGCGGAATGTCCGGGTCTCGTCCTTGAGCTTCTACATTACTCTGCGTCGCCTGGACCTAAGCAGCAATGAGATCAGCTTCCTGGAGCCAGGAGTCCTCCAGGCCCTGCCCCACCTGGAACACCTCAACCTGGCCCGCAATCGGCTGGCGATGGGCACCGCGCTAAGTGCTGGAGGTCTGGGTCCCCTGCCGCACATGATCTCTCTGGACCTGTCTGGGAACAGCCTGTACAGTGGCCTGGTGGAGCAACTGCTGGGTGAAGCCCCCAGACTGCGCACGCTCTCGCTGGCTGAGAACAGCCTGACACGCCTGAGGCATCAGACCTTCTGGGGCCTGCCTGCGCTGGAGCGCCTGGACCTGCACAGCAACGTGCTGATGGACATTGAAGATGGTGCCTTTGAGGCCCTGCCCAGCCTGACCCACCTCAATCTCTCCCGGAATTCCCTCACCTGTATCTCTGACTTCAGCCTCCAGCAGCTGCAAGTGCTTGACCTGAGCTGCAACAGTATCGAGACCTTTCAGACCGCGCCAGAACCCCAGGCCGAGTACCAGCTTGCTTGGCTTGACCTGCGCGAAAATAAACTGCTCCATTTCCCCGACCTGGCCGCACTCCCAAGACTCATCTACCTGAACATGTCCAACAACCTCCTCCGCTTCCCCACGGGGCCGCAGCAAGGCAGTGATGCCCTTCGTGCGCCTTCTGAGAGCTGGTCAGCCTTGCTCTTCTCCAGCCGCAGCTGGAATGCCAGCACTCATACCCTCTCCCGGCTCTTAAATCTGGATCTGAGCGACAATGAGATTGAGCTCATTCCAGATAGTTTTCTTGAGCCTTTGACCTCCCTTCGCTTCCTGAACCTCAGCCGGAACTGCCTGCGGGCCTTCGAGGCCCGGCACAGAGAATCTCTGCCCTGCCTAGTGCGGCTAGACTTAAGCCACAATGCGCTGGAGGCTCTAGAGCTGAGTGCCAGAGCCCTGAGGTCCCTACGGACGCTGCTTCTACAGGACAATATCCTTCAGGACCTGCCACCGTATACCTTTGCCAACCTGGCCAGTCTACAGAGACTCAACCTGCAGGGAAACCGAGTCAGCCCCTGTGGGGGGCCAGCAGAGCCCAGCATCCCAGGCTGTGTAGCTTTCTCTGGCATCCCCACCCTCCGTATTCTGAACATGGCGGGTAACAACATAGAGCTTCTTAGGGCAGGGACCTTCCTCCACACCCTTCTCACCGAGCTGGACCTCTCAGCCAACCCTGGTCTCCAGGTGGCTCCAGGAGCCCTGGCGGGACTGGAGGCCTCCTTGGAGGTGCTGGAGCTGCAGGGCAATGGGCTGACTGTCCTCCAGGTGGACCTGCCCTGCTTCAGCTGCCTCAAGCAGCTCAACCTGGCTGACAACCGCCTCAGCCGCCTGCCTGCCTGGACACAGGCCGTGTCGCTGGAGGTGCTGGACCTGCGCAACAACAGCTTCAGCCTCCTACCAGGCAGCGAGATGGGTGGCCTGGAAACCAGCCTCCGGCGCCTCTACCTGCAAGGGAATCCGCTCAGCTGCTGTGGCAATGGCTGGCTGGCAGCCCAGCTGCACCAGGGCCGTGTGGATGTGGACGCCACCCAGGACCTGACCTGCCGCTTTGGCTCCCAGGCTGAGGTAGCACTGAGCCATGTGCGCCCCGAGGACTGTGAAGAAGGGGGGCTCAAGAACATCAAGCTCATCATCATCCTCACCTTCACACTGGCCCTGGCCGTCGCCCTCACTGCGCTGGCCACGTATTGCTGCATCCACCGGCAGAAATTTAACCAACAGTACAAAGCCTAAGGAAGCCAGGAGATCCTTCCAGCTCTGTGCAGAAGCCGGAGGCCCAGAGGATGGGAACTGGCCTGTGGCCACAGCGTGAGCCAGAGTCCCAGAACTCTGGTCTCTAAATCCCAGGCCACAGTCCCCTTCTCCGCATCCTGCTGCATCAGGAGGTGGCCTACTTCCCAGGCCGTACATCTGGTCCGGCTGTGGGAGCTGGAGTTGGGTAAGCTCAGGGGCAGCAAATCAACAGAGCTTCACGGAGCATCTGTTTGGGGCCACACCCTTCTTGGGGACACTACCAAATGAAACACAAGCCTCCCTCTGGTAAGGGAGGGTGTCGCAGTGCTGGACAGGGACCACGGTGTGATGGGGTTGAGGGAGGAAAGCTGGGGTGCCGCTGCTTTGCTGTCTCACAGATTCGGTATGGAGAGTCCTGCCCTGGCTGTGCCAGGGAAAGGGAGGACGAAGCCCGAGAGGATTTGTCTGAGAGATTTTCAAGCAGACTGTTTTGTTACATCTTCTAATAATGACTTTCAGCCTCTCTGGAAAAATGAAGAACTTGTGACCGGAAGAGAGAGCCGGAGCGTCATGCGTGTGTCTTGGGTCCAGAGCTATTTGGCAGGCTCCAGCAGCCCCAGCAGGACCAGGCCAGGAGGTGGCCACTCTGGGCTCCGTCCGGCGGTGGGCCGTTCTGCTTCCTGCTCTGGACAGGACCTTTCCCTCCCTGGCACTCTCCTGTTGCACACACTGACCCTAGTACAGCCTGAATGCCTCTCCCTGCCCAGGTCCCCTTCTCCATCCACCCTCACCCCAGCTGCTGAGCCAGGGGCTACAAGCACAGGGGTCTGGTTCTAGTTTGCACCCAGCTCACAGCTGCAGATGCAAATCCAAGCCTTGGGGCTACCTCTGTATGACAAATCGTACACCTTGGTGTTTTACCCCTGTTTTATAAAGCAGGAAAACAAGGCTCCAGAAGTTTCCCTCCAGGACAGCTGAAACACTGTAGGTGAGATTCAGATCCACATCCTCTTGTCTCCAGGGTCCGAGTTTGCTACTCCTGGGGCCACAAGTTGTTAGATAGACAGGAAGTGGCCTCACGTCACCTGGCCAGGGCCTGAGCTTCCTGTGCCACGCACAGCCACACTTCGCTTTCCAGGCAATTGCAGGCCCTCTACTCTTTCTCAGTCTCGATTTCCCTCATTCTCTCCCTTGTGCACTGATGTGTGTCCTCCTTTTTCTCTTCTACCTGCTGTATTCTCTCAATCCGTCTCCTACCACTGACCACAGCCTGGAGTTTGAGACCACTAAATCCAACCTCCCCACTGCACAAATAGGAAAACTGAGGCTTAAGAAACAGGAGGAACTGCTTACTGCTGCTCAACACAATGGCAGACCCTGTGGGGGGGGATAGATTCCACCCACCTTGGAATGAGTTGAGAATAGCCTCTCGCAGCTGCCATGTGGTGAGGCAGTGCTGCTCTAGACCTTCTTTTTGTTCCTCCTCATGCAGGCAATTTGTTTTTTGCCTCCTAGGAAAATAGGCAGAAGGACCCACTCAGATAAACCCTTCTCACTCATACCATGAGATCTTCCTTTCAGGGAAGAAAGGAAACCCTGGACCACCCAAAGACCCACTGTTGTTGTCCTTGGCCTCTTGCCCATGCTTGGCCCATGGGCATGTGGTAAAGTGCAAGATTAAAACACAATTTTCTCCAACCCACTTTACAGATGAGAAAACTGAGAACCAGAAAGGATTAAGGACTCTCTGAGCTGATGCTCAGAGCCAGGGCAAGAGCTCTCGCCTGGACTCTGGTAGTGTGAAGAAGGGAGCCAGGTGGCTCAGTCCTGGCTGATCACAGGTGCTACTGCATACAACAGTCTTCCTCAGGCCCAGAGCCAAAGTGCTGGCCCCTGTGCTTGATTGATGAAAACACTACACCATGCTGCTGTCACCTCGCAGGTCTTGGGACCAGCCTTCTGTGTAACCCACATGAATGTATTAAAGTCTAATTTTGGGGAACCGTGTCCTGCAAGCCTCTTCCTTGCCGGGTGTCCACTTGAAGCCTGACTTCTCCCACTTCCTATAGGGTCGTTCAGTCCTCATGACAAGTGTCTGACAGACACTGAGGCTCAAGGCCGTCACCACCTTGGATCTTAGGGCCTCAGCCTCCATCATGGCTGCACATGAAGCCCTGCTTCTACCCCACACTGAGAAACTGGTGACTTGTCTTCATTCCCCGGCTTCTCTCCCTCTCTGCCTCTTCTCAGGAAGCTAATGTCTTGCCCATCTTAACAGCAGCAAAAAGATCCTTTCAGCCCACCTTCCTTCCCGGTCCTGCTTCTCACAGGTGAACATGCCCAGCCCTCCGAGACTGCTCAGCCAGAGGCTCTGAGCTCCTTTCCGCACTCAGAGGGCTTCTCAGACGGCATCTCCTTGAGCCCTGAGCAGCAGGGCTCCTCACCTGTGGCCTCTCTAACGCCTGTGCCATCACCTATCAAGTGTCCTCCCTTCTCCCAGGCCGCTCCTTCTCTGACCCCTCTGTGTGCCCATCTTTCTAGGGCCATTTCTAAATCATGACCTTTGGGCCTTAGGTCCTAGCTGTAGCCACCCACTGACTGCAACTACCAGGCTCCTCTCTCTCTCTCCACCCTCACCTGTTCTGACCCAGCCCTGTAACCAGAAGGCTAAAGATCTCCAGGGGACGTGGAGGATTCAAGAACAATTTAGGCTGCAGATCCAGATTGAAGTTAGAGAAAGAATTGCTGGCCCAGGACGGGAGCTGAGAGAGTGCAGGGCTGGCACCTTGGGAAGCAGCCGAAGCCTCCTCCTCCGGGGCGAGTGCTGGGCGGCAGAGGCAAAGGGCTGCAGGAGCTGGAGGCCAGGGAGATGCCCTTGGTTCTCCATTCTGCAGCGCCAGGAGCTCGTCCTCCGCAGGCCGCCCTCTACTCACAGCCTCTGCAGGAGCCAGTCTCCTGCCCCAGCATGCTTCTCCCCAAGGTCTAGCCCAGTGCTGCTCCTACTCTCCCCACCGTCTCCAAGTGTCCTGGGTCCCTCTGCTCCAGCCCAGCTGCCGCTGGGGCCCTCATACTGCAGCCTGGCCTCCTGACATTTCTCCAGCCTGGAACTTTCCCAGCTTCTATTCTGTGCTCACTTTCCAAGGAGATTTTTTTTTTTTTTTTTTTGCTTTTTGAGGGTCTCACTTTGTAGTTCAGGCTGGCCCTGAGCTCACTATGGTGCCCAGGCAAGCCGCCGCGAACTCAGCAATCCTCCTGTCTCTGCCTCCAGAGTGCTGGGATTACAGGCGTGAGCCACCACGCCCGGCATTGTGGTATGCGGTGTTGATTGTTGGTGGGCGTGTCTCCACACCCAGCATTATATGTGGTTACTGGGATTGAACTCAGGACTTTGCGCTTGCGAGGCAGAAGCCAGAACCACTGAGCTAACCCTCTGGCCCTCCAAGGAGATATTTTAAGTATCTATTTACTGGTGTGGTGCTGAGGGGATGAGAAGGGATGTGTCTCCACCTGTGGCACACAGTAGGTGCTCGCTGAAGGCCTCGGGGTAGCACGAGCTGACTCCCAAGGTCTTTGGACCTCCCATCCAGCTGGGAGCCCACCAGGCCCCTGACCTCCTTTCCTCAAAAACATGAGAGTTTGCTCACCTGGCCAAGACCCCCCAGCGAGACAGAAATTCCTGTTTTTAGCCAAACGTGGACACAGCTGCCAACTAGGTCAGCAGAGCATCCGGCTTGCAGGATTCCAGCAAGTTCAGGGAAGGAGAGGCCCTTGGGTACCCCACATCGCATGCCACCCTGAGGTGCTGTCACTCAACTCCTTCATTCACTGATCTTTGCTGTCCCCCCACCAAGCCAGGGCCCATGCCCCACCTCCCCCAGATCCCAGGATCAGTCTGCCCCCATGCTCCTGTCCTCTGGCAGCTCACAAGTTCCTGCTGGCCTCGAGCCCCGTCTCTCTGCCTCTCCCACGAGGTGCTCAGAGATAGTTGTTAAGCTTGTGGTGGAGGCCCCTGTGCTGAGCACGTGACGCACTTTGTCCTATCAATTCTGACAAAGGAAGAGATCAACTCATTCTAGAGAAACAGAGTCCTGTGCTGAGACTTGAACTCGGGCTCTTCCCTCTCCGTTCGGTGGCACTGCCCTGACCTCCCCACGCCAGGCTCTCCCCTGGCCCTCCACAAAGGCCAGAGCACTCACCCACCTGCTGACTCTTTCTCTCATCCTTGCTTGAACGGGATCATCTCCTCAGGGAGGCCGCCCACCCTGCCCTCCGCCAGACACCCAGTTCCACACTGCCCTAGCTCTGTACTGGGTCCCCGGTGGGCCAAGAGCCGCAGGAGGGGGGTCGACACTGAAGCCCTTGCATGTCCGGAACCGTGAGGCAGCCCAGGCAGTGAGCTCAGATAAGATTTTCTCAATAAATGTCCCCTGCCCTGCAGGACTTACTAAACCCTGGGGTTAAGATCTCAGATGAACCCAGGAGACAGAGCGAACACAGAGGGGCCTGGAGGGTGTGGGCTGCCTAGGGAACTCAGCAGCCAGTGAGGAGAGGCAAAATAAGTGACCACACTCCATTCTCCTCAGGCCTCTAGACCCCTGCCTTATCTTCCCCCTTCCCTTCCTTCTGATCTCCTTTCCCTCTTCTCTCCTTTCCCTCCCTGGTCATCTCCCCCACCCCCACCCATATCTCACTGGAAACAGTTGTGGCTCAGAAGGGGAGGGATGGAGGGGAGGAAGGGAGGCCTGAGCTGTTTATAGGAACTGGAGCAGCTCCATCCATCAGCTCTGTTTGGAGTTTGAGACCAAGCATAATAAATACCTTGGCTCCACCCCAGCTGTGCTTTCCCTGAACTTGGCCATCCAAACTCCAAATCGCTCTGGCCTGATGGTTCTCAGGACCCAGCTCCCACCCCACCCCACTGCCCTCACCTCCCACCAGGCTGCTCTGAAACCAGCTCTGCCTCTAAACTAGAAAATCAGCACCTGATCTAGACTCTGCCACTTTGTGCTGGGACCAAGGTATCTCATGTCCCTCATTTCCGCTCCCATTTCCCTATCTGTAAAATGGGCTAGCAACTATGCCCTGTTAACAGCTCATGGCTGTGTTCACTGTCACTGGGCCGCAGTGGCTTGAGGGTCAGTGTGCTGCTGGGTTCTGGACCCTCGGGATGCAGGAAAAGTGGCTAAAACCTCTGCCTGGGCAGGGGAAAGAGGGGCTGTACCTCAGCAAAAGCTAGGAAGTGATCACCCACGAGGGAGGTCCAGATTTCGTGCTGACGAAGTTTATTTGCAGCCAGGAGAGGGCCTTGCAGCTGGAGAAGCAAGAGACTTCGAGGGCCGCTATGCTCCCTGCGGAAGCAGGGGTTTCAACATATGGAGACCGGGGCGGGGGGGGGGGGGGTGGAGACACCCAGGCCAAACGGGCACCTCAACAAAGCCCGGCAGTGGAGATCCTGGAAGTCACAGGAAACAGAAAGGATTCTGCGCACAACCTTCAGCTCTGCGCTGACCTGCCCTTCGCGTCTTTTGCCCGGATCCTCCAGCCTCCTGGAACGTTCCCTCTTTGCCGGGAGTGCCTCCAGCTCACTCAGTGGACATGTTCCCAGAATTCTGTCATCACGTCCCCACGCCCCCTCCACCCGAAAAAGCCACCTAGAAAGTGGAAGACTGATCAAGAAAAGCCATTGGCCAGTATCACATGTTTCTGGAATGAATAAAGGAATAAATGAATAAAAGGGTGCGTGAAAGAGTGAGTCAAAGAAAGACAGAACATGAGTGAGTAAGTTACTGAAAGCACCCGACGCATCCTGAGCTCTGCTACAGGCCACACTGGCTGCTGCACCTATGAAGTTTCTCCCTGGGGCACTTACAGCTTATTAAGAAATACATGTTAAACACTCAAGCGCCCACGAGCGCGCACGCACACACACACACGACAATGCCAGGCTGATAAGTACTGGAACCGGAAGCACCAGGGAAAGGTTTGACATGACTATGAGCAGTTAGCTCTAAGGAGCGGATATCTAGGCTGAGCCCGAGAAGGACCTCTATTAGAGCAACCGCCAGTGAATCACTACTCCCACAGCCTCTCCCCATCAGCTTGCCAAACGCCTGGGGAGGGCAGTGCCTGGCTTCCCGACCCCTCAGTGAAGGCAGCCCCAGCCCGTGCCTGCTCCCCGTTATGGAGTCATGGAGGGAGCCCTGAAAATCCACAGGCAGTGTAGGGGGAGACGTGGCCCCGGGCGAGAATCAGGGACTGGGGGCCAGGCTGGCTAGGTCGCAGGATGAGAAAGCCCAATTTCAAGGGTCTTTGTTTTTTGTTTTTTAAACTGTTTTACTTTTTAGTTTTTTGGTGAAGACTGGGTTGAACTCCCCCTCTCTCTTCTACACCAGTGCCATCACTTTGCCACCAACCCTTTCCTCTCAGGTTACCCTCAGTAACAGACTCAACCCTTCGTGTGCTTTCTTCAGTATCAAGGACACACGTGTGTGTACTGCGTTAGATTTCGACAACAGTCTTATAAAAGTAGGGTTGTGTTTATATGCTTTCTTATATTTTCCTTTTTAAAATTTAACAACATTTCAGAGATACCCTCAAATAAACTGCTTCAATTCTGCTTCATTTTTTTTTCGCAATTTTTTTTTTTTTTTTTGAGACAGGGTCTCGCTTTGTAGTCCAGGCTGGCCCTCAGCTCACTATGTAGCCCAGGCAAGCCTGGAACTCAGCAATCCTGTCTCTGCCTCCCGAGTGCTGGGATGACAGGCGCGAGCCACCACGCCCGGCTCTGCTTCATTTTTTGACAGTGCATAACATTCTATGTTAATATTCATCCATTCATTCAGGTGATTTACTCAGCCACTTGCCTACTGATGGTTTTGTTACCTTTTCTTGTAACTAGACATGCTGCAAAACCCCTTTGATATAATGGCTGTCCTTTCTGGGAATGTGTCTCTCTGGGATGAATACCTAGAATGAAATTCTAGATCAGTGGGATATATGGATGGATAGGTAGATAGATAGATAGATAGATAGATAGATAGATAGATAGATAGATAGATAGATAGATAGATAGATAGATAGATAGATAGATGGACGGACGGACGGACGGACGGACGGACGGACGGACGGACGGACGGACGGACGGACGGACGGACGGACGGACGGACGGACGGACAGACAGACAGATAGATAGATAGATAGATAGATAGACAGACAGATGATAGACAATGTTTATAGACATTATATATATATATATATATGGGTGTGATTATAATACTTAAATTTTTTTTTTTGGAGACAGGGTCTTGCTTTGTAGTTCAGTCTGGCCCTGAGCAGCAAACCTCGAACTCAGCAATCCTCCTGCCTCTGCCTCCCGAGTGCTGGGATTACAGGCGTGAGCCACCATGGCCAGCATTGTGGGGTGTGGTACTGATTGCTGGTGGGCGTGAATCACCACGCCCAATATCATATCATTATATGTGGTTACTGGGATTGAACCAGGGACCTTGCATTTGCTAGGCAGGCAGCAGAACCACTGAGCTAAATCTCCAGCCCCACTTATAATTTTAATATAATTTGCTTTCCAAAAAGATATAATGTTTTACAGTATATTAAAGTTTTTTTCTTGTGCTTATCTGCTAGAAATGCAAGTTTGAGCTCTCTTATTATTATTTCAAATTGCAATTCCCTACTATTGGACCTGAACAGCTTTTTAGTTATTTACTAGACTTTTGGATTAACTCTTCCATGAATTGTCTGTCTTTGTCCACCCATTTTCTTACAGAGCTAACTTTTCCAATTTGTAAAAGTGTTATATGTTGTTGACAATAGGCATTGTTTATCAATTCATGAAAAGTGCTTTCCAAGTCTCATTTGTTTACTGGCTCTATTTATGTATCTTTCAATCAACAATGTTTTCAGTCTCACTTTTCCCTTAGAGTTTCTTAATTTTACTCAGTTTTACTTAGCTTTACTCAGGTTTCTCATCTAGTCTCCTTAAATGTTCTTGCAAGATTTTTGCTGTTTTTTAGATCCAAATCTTTAATTTTTTAATTTGCACACTTTTGATTATGAAGTTGGATAATTATCAAATTGTACTTGCTTCAAATGAATAGCAATTGGACAGCATCATTTTGCAATAATTAAAATGTCACAATCAAATATCAAATTCTGATACATTTAAAATCTAAATCTGAAATTCCTATCCTGTTTTATTGATCTGTTTCTCTGTTCCTATATCAATGCTCTGGTTTGTTCTGATACAAGCAAGGCAAATCCTCTTGCACTGTTACCGTTTTCCATACCTTTTTGGCTAATCTTAAGGACTGTTCTTCCATATAAACATGATACGCTTTATTTGGCTCACATAGTAGTGGGCCAAATTTGGACTGGTCTCCAACATTTAAAAAATAGAAACACTGTTTTATATGTAAACATACTAAATTCTGGATTCCTGATTTTCCTTAAAACTCTAGAATATTCAAGAACCTGGATCCCCAGCCTACAGAGCAATGTGTGTCATGAGTTGTGAAATGGCATCTGCTACTTAGTTGATGAGTTTCTCAGGGCAAGGTTCAGTTTGTCCCCACCCTACCCTTAGCACCGTTCACAGACCCTGCTCAGGCATGGGGCAGGGAGTCTAATTCCTCCTTAGTATCACGCACAAGTGTTAAGGGGATTGTGTTTGCCCATACAGCGAAGGTTTTGAGCCTTAGCATGTCAGGGTCCAGCTGGCATTTTGGTGAAGTCCATGCGCTTCTTCCTCAAAATAAATTTATAAAATAAGAAATAACCTTGGGCCGGAGGGTTAGCTCAGTGGTTCCAGCGCCTGCCTCGCAAGCGCAAGGTCCTGAATTCAATCCCCAGAAACCACATACAATGCTGGGCATGGAGACTCATGCCCACCAACAATCAATACCACATACCACAGTGCTGGGCGTGGTGGCTCACGCCTGTAATCCCAGCACTCAGGAGGCAGAGACAGGAGGATTGCTGAGTTCGAGGCTTGCCTAGGCTACATAGTGAGCTCAGAGCCAGCTCGAACTACAAAGCGAGAGCCTGTCTCAAAAAAAAAAAAAATAACCTGAATACAAAGGAAACCAGTTCTATTGGATGCAGTTATCAAAATATTTCTTAAATGAGTATGATTTAGTACTATATGTCTTCTATTAGCACATTACAATGTAATATCTAGCACCAGGTCTAACTTCCGATGAAAATGGATGATATTTTAAAATATCTGCAGCAACTGTAACAGGACTGAAAATAATTGCTGCTGGGAACAGAACTGCCAAAGTCACTGCTGTGGCTAAGCTCCAGGGATTCTTGACCTACATTGAAGATGGAAGAACAATTACAACTTAATGAAAGGCTTATGATGAAAGTAAAGGTATGAATTTTTTCTGAACCAAGATCGCAGATCACAAGAATCCTAAAACCCTTAGGTCCCATGGATCTCACATCAAACCCGCACTTCAGGGGAAGGCACTAACAGCAGCGATGGGAAGGACCCTCACAAGGAGGCATGGTCCGGTAGTAACCACCAAGTCTTAGGTTCTCTTTTCAAGGCAGGATGACTGTGTAAATTAGATTGCCTTTTCTGGTAGATTCTTTAGTGACGTGTTCTAAGAATCTTAAAACTGTGCATCTGCTTTAATCCAACAACTCTATTTCAAGGAATTTATCTTAAGTAAATAAACACATGGCAAAAAAAATAAGTATAAAAATGTTGATCATAGCTTCAGTACACATCCATTTTTTTTTTTTTTGACAGGGTCTCGCTTTGTAGTTTGGGCTGGCTCTGAGCTTACTATGTAGCCCAGGCAAGCCTTGAACTCAGCAATCCTCCTGTCTCTGCTTCCCGAGTGCTGGGATTACAGGCGTGAGCCACCACGCCCGGCACTGTGGTTGGTGGGTGTGAGTCACCACACCCAGCACTGGTATGTGGTTTCCGGGGACTGAACTCAGGACTTTGTGCTTGCGAGGCAGGCGCTGGAACCACTGAGCTAAATCTCCAGCCCTACACATCCATTTCTTATGGAGCCTGAATTTATGCAATTTAGAGACCCCTTTAACACAAAGAATACAAAATTATAAACACAAAATTGCTAAGTCTCTTCAAGGCATTTGAAGATAGTTCTATGCACGTGATGTACTGCATGAGTTTCATAGAAATTCATTCCAAATGCTGCATTATTAGTAATCATCATAAATCAGAAATAACCTAAAGCAGTCAGTAAATGGAAATTGATATGTTTAAAAACATCTACATATATCTATGGCCATACAACCCTGAACCAGCCTGGTCTTGTCTGGTAAAGTATCTATACGAGGGGAAAAAAAAAAAGTCTTTAAAATGACATGAGTATTGCATCTGTTTGTTAGCATGGAAAGATGCTCAAAATGAATAGGTAATGAGAAAGGCAGATCATAAAATATGTGCAGTATGATCCCAGGTGTAACACAGCATGTTAGTTTCATGTTATAGAATGTTACATGGAAGTTCTTTGGGTCTCACAATTGCACCTGGATCCCAGGACCTCGAAATCAGCACCAGACAGAATCCTGTAAAACAGGGAGAGCACCGGACGCTTTTACCGCATCCCCCACCCACCCCCCAAAGTGGGCCCTCCCCCAAGAGAGGAGGTCAAGGCGGGGGCAGGGCAAACAATGGGCTCTTCCTGGAGGACGCTCGTCACCTGGAAACGTCTAAAAATGAGAGGCCAACTGGAGCATGCCCCAAGGGCAGCAGGAGGGGTGAGGGTAGAGCTGAGAGTGGCCTGTGCTTCCAGAACTCGCTGGCAAAGGAGAGGAGTGTTTCCTGTGGGACGATTGGACAGGGGGCAACACACGGATGTGAACCAGCCTGAGAGAGCTCTGCCCAAGGAGTTTGGCCATGGAACAAGAGGGCCGCTTAGAGAAAGAGCCATCAGCAGAAGTGACAGGGTGGGCACAAGTGGTCATCCAGGGAGTATGCTGTCCAAGTGCAGGAGCCGATCGAAGGAGACCCACAAAGAACAACCCATGCCACCCAAAAGTGTTTGTCCCTTGAGAGCAGAGCCACAGTTTGGGCATTTGCCGCCCAGAGAGGCCTAACTCCACTTTGTGATAACTGTACTCAGAGTAGACTTTGCGCCTGCCTTCCTCTCCCTCAATTCCTACTCAGGTCTAGTTTTGAATGGACCCAGAATAAGACAAGCTCCACAACTGGTCCAGGCTGCTCTGCCACTGTGGCTGTATGATCCAGCACATCCAACGGTACCTCTGTCAGTGGCAGAGCTGCTGTTTGGAGTCTCTGGCAGCCCCTAGATGAGTCACGGAGGAGGCTCTCAGGATTTTAGAGCAAGGTTTTGCCATCCTCTTCAGGCAATTGCTCTCTCTTTGAAAAACACCTCCTGGCTTGCTACTGAGCCTCATCAGAAATGGAGCACTTGTCCGTGGACACTAGATTACCATGTGTCCTGAGCTGCCTGTCATAAACTGTGTATCCTCTGTCCCACTAAGTCATAAAGTTGTTCATGAACAGCAGCAGCCCATCATTAAATGGCATTAAGTAGTATATATGCGATCAGACCTCAGTAAGTCCAGAAGGCACAGGTGAGTTACTTGAAATGGTCCAAATGCCCATGGTTCCAATTCTGGCTATACTGCCTTGTGTCTCCCAGCAGGAGCTTATGGCATCAAGGGATATATTGAATTATCAGTTGATAGAAGAAGAGAAGACTAGGGCCTGGTTCTTCATAATAGGCAGGAAACACCCAGAAGTGGACAACGCAGTACTAGAGCCCCTTTCCAGGATCTCCTTGAAGGACAGTGGTGAAGGAAAATCTTCACAGTGAGCAGAACTTTGAGCAATCTACCTGATAGTACATTTTACTTGGAAGAAAAAGTGGCCAGATGTGCAACCATATGACTTGTGGGCTGTAGCCAGTGTTCTGGCCAGATGGTCAGGCACTTGGAAGGAACTCGACTAGAAAACTGATGACAAAGATATTTGGAAAAGAGGTATGTGAACAGACCTCTCTCTCTTGGAGAATTAAGGTATGGATCACCCTATCAAATAAAGAGTGAAGATCAGCTAAGATGTTTGCTGAAGCTAAAGAAATATAGAATGGATAGTAGGAGAAAGTAGTTATAAGTACCAGCTATACTCTCATGACCAGTTACAGAAAGAAAGACTGTAATTGTCACGAGTATTTCTTTCCCACTGTGTTAATATGCTTGTGCATATACACATGTATAAGAAAGTAACTTTGGTTTCACTCCTTGTACCATAACATTGATTGACTTAATATCAGTTTATAAGTATTACTGAGTGTATATTATATTTAAGTTATAGAATTCTAGGAGGAGAGTGAGTATCACCAATAGAAAAACTTTGTACTTATTCTGGGAGGCGGGGAATAAGTGCATCTCTGTTTGAACACAGGAGACTTATATTATGTTGGATGTAATTAGGAACTTTCTATTAAGTATGATTAAGTATGGTTTAAAGAGATGTGTCTGATTATCAAACTGACAAGAGGTGGGTTATGATGATTAATTGTGATATGTCAGCTTGACTTGAGTAAGAACCATTAGCAGATTAGTAAAGCTCTGGATGTACGTATACAGACCTTCCAAAGCAGACCCTTCAGCTATCTGGCACAGATGCACAGTAAACTCCAGGCAGTAAACTCCAGGCCTCCAGTCTTCAACTGGGTCCTCGGGCCCTCTGGCTCACAGATGGCCATTTTGCATTCTTCCACTTCTGATCTGACATATGGTCATTGAAACCCATCTACTTCCCAACCTGCGAGCCTACCTGGTAAATACTTTGTATAATCATATATTTTTATATTAAGTACGTTTTCTATGTGGAGGTGAAACAGATAAACAGAGAGATAAGCAAGAGTTTTGCTGCCCCAAATTCATTGTTGGTTTACCTATTCATGGTCCCTGGCAATATATCTTACTGACTCTATAGTTCTGTCTTTCTCAGAATGTCACATAGTTGGAGTTATATTGTACACAGACTCTTCAGACTGGCTCCTTTCACTTAGTAAGAGGCATATATTTCCTCCATGTCCTTTCATGGTTTCCTAACTCATTTCTTTGTAGTGCTGCATAACAGTCCATTGTTTGTATGTAATATAATTTATCCATTGATTTAATGAAGGACATCTCATTTTTTGCCATTGTGAATAAAACTACCCTAAACATCTAACTGTAGGTTTTTGTGTGGACATAAGCTTCAACTACTTTCAGTAAATACTAAAGAATACAGTTACTGGATCAAATGGTGTCTTAGTTACTTTTCTTTGAGACACAATACCTGATACCCACAAGGTAAAGGCGGAAAATTTTATTTAGCTCACAGTTTTCAGAGGTTTTAGTCTACAGTCAGCCGGCTCCAAGGCAAGGTGCCACTGGGGAGGAGGATTGCAGAGGAAAAACAGTACCTGGCACTGCAGGCAAGAGATAGCAAACAGTGAGCCTCCCTTTCCCTTTTATCCCATCCAGAATACAAGCTTATTGGTTAGTGTCACCCAAGCACAGGGTGAGACTTCTCATTATCCACACTCAGAACTATAATAAATCAATCACTAGACTGATTTATTTGTCATACATCCTTTAATCCATATACGTATATCTTAGATCCAGCCATCCCCTAAAAGCCCCATCTTTGAGCTCATGAGGCTTTGGGAGGACATCTAGATATAAACCAAAAAATGCTAAGAGTATGTCCAGTTTTATAAGAAGCTGTCAGACTACACAGTGGCTGAACCATTTTGTGTTCCACTAGTATTTATTGAAAACTCCTGTTGCCCACGTCTTCTCTGACACTTTGCACACTTAGTTTTTGACTATTTGACTAGGTGTATCGTTGTATCTCCTTGTTGTTTTAATTCTCAACTTCCTAATGATATGTGATATTAAGTATTTTTCAATGTCTGTAGCCTTTTGCCCATATTTTCATTAGACTGTTTTCTTTTTAATGACTTTCAAGAGTTCTTTATATTTTTTGGGTAATGGTACCTTATCAGATATGTCTTTTATAAATATTTTCTTCCAGAAACTGAAGTTTTTTATTTGGATTGGCCTGAACATTATTTTCTTTCTAAGTTTTGAAATAGTTTCAAGCTTGCAGAAGAATTACAAGAATAGAACCCCAAACTCCCATGATTCGCATTCCCAAATTGTCAATAATTGTTAACATTTTGGTTTGTCACTTGTTATCTCTATATATACAAGATTTTACTGAATGGTTTGAAAGTAAACTACATAAATCATTACCCTAAATATTTTGGCATATGTTTCCTAAGGGAAAAAAGACATTCTTTTATATAACCATGACACAGTTATCAAATTCAGGAAATTAATATTAGGATACTATTTCATTCTCGGGTGAGATCCAAATTTCACTAAGTGCCCCGATATTGTCCTTTAAAAGGATTTCCCTTTTGATCCACTACCCAGTCTAGTGCCCATATTTGTTCTCCTTTCTTATTTAGTCTCCTTTAATCTAGAACTATTCTTCAGTCTTTTATTGTCTTCTATAATGTTGACACTTTGGATGAACCTGGACCAATTATTTTGTAGACAAGTTTTCAGTTTACATTTGTCTGATATTTTCTCTGTCAGATTTTCCTCTTTGGTGGGAATACTACTTTGTAAGATATAAGAAAAACCAAAATATTTTTCCTACTCCCACACCTTACCACATAACACTTCACCTTTGGTCACCAGAATGTGTGAGAGTTTCATCCTACCAATAACTCAGCAGTCACCAGCTGGATGTCCTCCAGCTTGACTTTGACACTATCTGAAAATAGAGTCAGATCTCACAAGTTGGCCACTCAGCCCTCAAAACTGTGCCCTCATCTCAGATGCCTGTTCCAAACTCCAGGACATCGTCTGAGCTTTTGACAAACCCACATTAATTGCAGTTCCCATGACTCCCTGCTCAGCTTCTACTAATTTGGTAGAGCAGCTCACAGGACCCCAAAACTTTCATCCGCTTATAAGAAGATACTACAAAGGATACAGATGAAGAGACGCACAGGGTGAAGCATATGAGAAGGGGTGGGGGCTTCCATATTCTTTTTGGGTGTGCCATATTTCAGGAACCCCCATATATCCAGCTATCTGCAAGCTCTCCAAACTCTGCCTTTTTATGAAGGCATTATTATGTAGCCATGATTGATGACATCATTGGCTACTGGTGATTCACCTGCCAATATGCTCCTCCCTGAAGGTCAAGGGTGGCTGGAAGTCCTCACCTCTAACCCTTCCTCACCTCTTTCCAGTGGCCAGTCCCCATACTGAGCTGAGCTAGGGGCTGTCAGATACTATCAACTCATTAGTGTACAAGAGATGCTCATAACTACTGAGATTCCAAAGGTTTTAGGAGCCATGTGCCAGAAGACAGTGGCAGACCAGATATATATTTCTTACTGTATCACTATATTATACCATAGAAATGACACTGTACTCTCAAGAAACCTCATTAAGATATCATGCCAGCTCTTTTTTTTTTTTGGTGGTACCAGGGATCAAACACAGACCCTTGTGTGTCCAAGGTTGGCATGGTACCACTTGAGTTAAATCCCCAGCCATGGCAGCTTTTTTTAATAACCAAGAATGAAATTCTTCATTAATATTTGATATTCCCCCCACATACTCACCAAAAAAAAAAAAACACGATATCTGCTGAAGATATTGAATCTTGAGTATTCCACAACCAGGAGGCAAAAGAGGAAAGCCAGTGGACTATGTTTGAAAGATACCGTGATCAGAAAAATAAGGTAATTAAATGACTCGACTCTATTGAGCATAGATTTCAAAGTGCATAGCTGAAGGAAATTAGAATGAAGATATTCAACTAAAACAATAAGAGTGGGAAGAGGATTTGGGTGATTTTTCTTTTATAATTGACTCATACTCCAAACATATTTAATGTAACTACCTCCACCTCCAAACCCCACCTCCTCCCTTCACTTTGACCTTGGCCTTTGATGCTTCAGGGAAAAGGAGGTCAGCAAAACACTAGAGAAAATGAAATGAATGTAGTCTCTTCGGAATTTCTAACACCCTAGGTCATTCTACTTAAGGGATTATCCAGGGTCATATTTTACCATATATATCCATATATTTTACTTATATCAGTAAGAGCCACTGCTACTGAATTTTTGGACTTTTTTGTATAATGAACTTACATACCTCATGAATGATCACAAAGGTTTGACATTTCAAGCAGTTAAAAATCACCTCTTTCCATGAGCTGACATTTTGGACTGTGGACCAGAAACCTTAGCAAGTTGAGGTGAGGCTTTGCTCTCTCACCTGAAGTGTTAGCTGGCAGAGAAGAGATGGCGGTATGGCGGTTAATATGTCATTGCTGACATCATGGAATTCTCAGTGTGGCATCATCGGGAGGAGGAGTTTAGAGCGGTTCCCTCAGAGGGGAAAACACCTCCAAATCACCCATCAGGTTGGCATTTCTTTCGCAAATGTCTCATCTTATCTCTACCCTTGCCCCATGAGAGTTCAAGCCCTCATCCTTTCTCACCTAGAATGTGCCTCAGCCACAAATCGACTTGTCTCCCTGTGTTCGGCTTATTTTGTATAATAGAATGATCTAATAGGGATCTTGTCATTGGTCTGTCTCCTTTCCATGGCTCCCACTCTCCTGCTGCCTGTCCAGTCAAAGGCCTTCTCGAACCCTGCTCCCCTGACATCACATTTCCATCTTCTGTTCCTACCCTGCTTCTTGCCGCTACAGTATCTGCACCCCACTGGTGGTGGGAGCTCAAGACACCCTCAGCCTGCCCTCTGCAACCCCTCTCCTTGACAGCATGGCTGTCTGCATAGGGATGGCCCCAGAAGGCCAGATATCAGAGTCCTGTCACAAGACGTCTGGACAGCCCTTCCTGCAGGCCTCCCACAGGCCAGGGCCTGAGGTGAGCCCTGAGAGGACCCAGGAAGAATGGCCAGGCCTCCACCTCCAGGCCCTCACAGTGTGTCAGGGAGTCTGGCACTTTGAATACACAAACAGAGCAACAAAGACTGGACTCAAGGGGAGAAGCCAAAACTTGTATTTGCAATAGCAAAATAAGGTGCCCTTTCAGGTGATACGCTAGTCTGCTAACTGATATAACTGATTGTCTTGTGGGTTTCTGAAACATCAATCTGGCTGCTGAATGGAAGACGAGCTGAAGGAGTCCAGACTAAGGTCAGGAGACCATTGAGTAGCACCTGGAGTAGGACTCAGGGAGTATCAGGACAGAGGCCGAGAGCGAAGAGAGCTGGCCAGGGCTGACACCAGGCTTCCTTGATAGAGAGGCCATGCTGCGAGTGAAGGGGAGGAGGGATACGTGTTGATGTTAGGTTCTCGTGGGTTACAGAAGTCCCTGAAATGCCATGGAGGTCTGTGAGTGGCATTCAAGAGGGAGGTGGGGCTTGAAGGAAACCTAGGAAACACCCATCCTGAGGCCTCAGTTGTGTTCCTCCTTCCCGGCCTGTCCCTACTGCTGAACTCCACAGGTTGCCTGAGGAAAGCCCAGGGCCCTGCGACTGTGCAGAGGGACCCCCATCTCTTCTCTTCCTTAGTCTCCAGGGCCCCTCTCCCCCAGCTTGAGAGTGAGGGAGCCGAGCCAGGGCAAGACAACCGCTCTCCCCAAGACCTCTCAACTGGACATTCTGATTCCCCAGCCCCCAGCGAGAGAGGGGAACTCTGTGGGACTCCATGCCAGCTCCTAGGAACCTCCTTCTCATTGTCTAACTGCTGCACCTGCCTCCAGACATCTTCAGAAGCTCAAGAAGAAGCAGCTTTTCCAAGTCGCTGCCCTGTCTCAGACAAGGGTGGGTGGGTGACCCTGGAGGGAATGTTCCAGCTCACAATCCGGGCTGTGGTCCTCATCAGGCAGGACTCCAGTGGGAGAGCAGGCATCCACAGGGGGATGGGTGGAAGAGGAGGTGTGGGCAGGGCAGAGGCACAGCAGCTGTGAATTCACCAGCAGGTTTGCAGGTAGCATCTGAGGCCAGCAGCATGAAATGCTGTTACCACAGGTCTGCAGGGCAGAGGGCTGCTTGGTATGTTCCAACACCCCTTGGGCCCCTGGAGGCACTCAAGAGCAGCTGTGACCCAGAATGCCCCAGCTGCCAGTCATTCTAGCAGGCCACCTCGTGCACAGCGGTCTGCAGGCCAAACAGAACAGAAAAAGGGCACAGCGCAGCAGTCAGCACAGAGGGCCCCGAGCAGAAAACCTGGGGCTAGAGAAGAACCACCGTGGATCCTGGGCAAGGGCCCCACCACCCTAATTAGCAGCATCGAAGGCAGCTCTTCCCAGGGGGCCATGCTGCTCCACGTGCCTAACACAGCAGCTGGGCAAAGCTTCTCTCCCTTTGTCCAACATTTTTTCTGTCGGCACCCCACCCCCACCCCGCAGACTCATGGATACCTCTGTAGCATCTCAGTCTGTGGCACTCCAGTGAGACTGGGTGGTTTATGAAGCCCTGCAGTGCAACGCTTGGAGGCTGAAGGCCAAGGTTCTGGCCCAGATCCATCGCTTTACATTATCCAAAGGTCTCTGTCATATCCCAATCATGATTTCTTCACCTGCTGAAGTCGTCATAAAGAGTCACCTGTATTATCTTTATCCACACCCTCAGTGTCCTTTCACCAGGTGCCCTGAGACTGAATGCACTAAATGACTGGGACAGGCTCTGAGCTTCCAAGGTCATGGGAGGCTAATCGAGTGCATCTGGAGCACGTCTGCAGTGCTTGGCTTAGTCCGATGCCCTAATCCTGGGGCTACAGGATGAATTTGTGTAGAATTACTAAGCTAACTGTACATCTCTGTGTTCCGGGACCCAGAGAGCCCGATGCCCACGTAGGTCACAGGGACGTGAGGCAGTGACTGAATTCAGTGGGGCAGAGAGGCCACCTCTGCCTGAGGGCTCCTGGCCCAGGGAGGCCAGCGGCACAGGACCTCTCTTCTCTTTCATTCGAGAAGTCAAGGCTCTGGCAACAGCTGCAGCCAGCTGGCACCAGGTCCAGACAAGAGTTATTGTCTGGCCCAAACAGGAAGCCGCCCTAGGGGAAATGTGGCCTCGCCTCAGTGAACCCCCAAAGAATGGCCCCCAAGAAACTTGGGGACACGTTGGCAGGCACATCTTGTACTGCAGCAGTGCCTTTCCCATACCCTAGGCTTGTAGGAGTGGGAGTTGCAGTAACTCAACCTAAGGGGCCCGTCAAGAGACAGCTGGGAAACAGGGGCATGGTCCTAGCCTGTGTGACCTGTAAGTCACCACCCCTCTCTGGGACACGTTACCTCATCTCAATGGTTGGATTTAAAATGTGACTTGAAGGAAATGAGCCCATGTCTGGCTGTCTCACATACCCCTCTGGCTGCTGCTTCCTGTGTCTTCCAGTGCTTGGTGCAGATAAAGCCCACGGAAGGAGCTCCTGGTGGGAAAGGATAGGTGATTCTGCGCTCTTCACGGTCTGCACAGCACCGTCTAGTTTCATCAGATCCCCATTTACACCAAGTGATACTTAAGGTAGGGTTCACGGTCCCCTGTGACAGGCCAGGCATGGGGAGCTCTCAGCAGCCTCAGCGATGAGTGAGCACCAGGATGCTCAGGCTGCAAGCAGAGAGGCCCTAGGGGTTAGGGCGTGTGCACAGCAGGTCTAAATCAAAGAGGCAGCGTGAGGCCACCTATCTTTCTTGATTCAGTCTCTGCCAGTTTTCCTGTGTGTGGCTCAAGCAAGTCACCGTGTATGTGTTTGGTGTAACAATCTAGACCAGCTTTGTGGGGTGGGTGAGCTGAGGGAACCTGCATGCTCATCATCACATGGATGTGTTGGCTATTCATACAGCAACCACACCTCTCTTCCTTCTTTAGAGAACCCCAGTGCCATTCAGAAATTGTATTAGATCCCAGTGCATCAAAGCCAACTAGCACATGGCATTTCTGGAGAGTGTGATTGGCTGGAAACATAGCCCAAGTTGTCCCTAGAAAACATCTTCCCCATCTCCCTGCTGCTGGGCACTCACATGCAAGCATGGAACTCCTTTCACAAGGCCATTTGGGAGCCAGTGTGAGGCCAAGAGAGAACAGACAGAAAACCGTGTGGTGTTGGTGACACAAGAGCTGCCCTGGACTTGGAAGGGTGTGCAATGCTACATTTCCTCACTTTCTCTTGCCCATTTGCATGTGGGGCTTGGTCTTACTTGCAGCCCAAATCATGTTCATGCCCCCTTCATCTGTCTGTCTCTCGTGTACAGAGGAGAGAGAGGCCCACCCTCCCATGTTGCTTCACTGAAGAGCAATTGCAAAACCCCTGGGCACCCTGCCAGAGCCCACAACTTTTTCATAGCTTTTTGGAAACTCTGAATTCTTTTCTCTCTGTTTCTCCAGCCAGAGACAATTCCTTCCTTCCCACAGCTGGCCTCTGGCCGGGACCCAGGCCACCCCACTGAAATGAATGCTTCAAGATTGATGGATTACGGAGAAAGCCAGGATCCCAAGACCCTGGCCCTGGCTGCTCCCTCTGTTCATCTTTTGGCCTTTTCCCTCATCTCCCCTCCAGAGACTTGAGCCACTTACAGACTTATGGTCATGGAGTTCTCAAGGATCCTTAGCACAAAATTGGAAACTAAGACCTTGGACTGGAACCCAGGTGTCTTGAGTATTGGTCCAGGACTTGGCACTCCCCTACAGGAAGGTCGGAATTTGACACAACCTTTGCTCTTCTGTATCCTCGATGTCTTTTATCTCCACCCTTCTTTCCTCTCTCTGTCTTGCCACTGTTCTGATTCATTACGAGCCCTGGCCTGGGTGGTGGCCTCTGGCACAGCTGCCTCCTACAGCAGCGAGAAAGATTATCCTTAATGTAGACCCAGCTGTCACTCCTCTGCTCCACAACACAAGACCCAGGGGTCTAACGTGGCTCAGAGGACCCTATGAGATAGGTCACCACACAGCCTCATTTGTCCCATACACCTGTGTTCCTACCACTGCACCCAGTTGATGCCTCTTCGAGGAAGCCTCCCCAGATCCCACATGTCAGTGCGTTCAGTCTGAGTCTATCGTGAAGCCCTTCGCAGGGCACAGGTTCTGGCCCCAGCATCTGCTCCAGGGCCCTGTAAGTGCTTGCAAGGCACAGAGTACATCCACTCAGGTGCTGCTTGTCCTGTGCCTCGGTGAGGTCTCCTTCCTAGGTGAGGTTTTGCTTATTGGTACCAAGTGATCTATCCATAGTCCTGGGAAGAAATAAGGGCAAATGGTAAGAGACTGTGATCTTCTCCCTGGGCAGGCCTCAGTCCATCTTCTGATCCCACTTGGGCCGAACGTGTTTCTGCTGAAGATCGCAGACTAAGAACCAGGCCAGCACAGGGGCTCTGTGAAGTCACAGGGCAGAGCTTACCAGGCACTCCCTTCTGAGTGTGGCCAAGAAAAATCCCAAACTTGGAGTGCACTGCTGAGATTCCAGGAGCTCCATTTCCAAGAATTAATTCTAAAGGGGAAAAATCTAAAATGCGAACAAAGATGAACATGGCAAAATTTATTTATAATAGAAAAGTCTGGAAACAATCTAGAAGCCTAGCAGAAACACAGAAGTTAAATCCATTAACATCTACCAAAATGGTGAAATTGTGTCTGTGCATTAGACCTATGTTCACAGAGTTACTAATGTGGTGCTGTGGCATGAAAGTTATTTGTCCCACCCCCCAAAGATCCGTGTGTTGGAGGTTTGGTCCCTAGGGGGGTGATGTGAGAACTGATGGGCCCCACAAGAGGAGGTGCCGTGGGAGGTCTTAGGGTCATTTGGGGGTGAGCCCTCAGAAGGGATGCGGAGAACTGCTCTGCAATCCCGTGGTAGATCTCATGAGAGGTTTGTTACACAGGCCAGAGCCTGACGCCAACCAGCTTTCTGCTTAAATCACTTCTCGTGCCAGATCTAGTGATTAGACACATTTCCTTGGACAGGTTAACCAGTATCTTTACAACTCACTTCTTACCTGGGCAGCATACACCTGTATGGTCAGCACTCAGGGAGCCCGAAGCAAGAAGACTGCAAATTCAAGCCCAGACTGGAAAATATAATGATTTAGTAAGACTCCGCCTCAAAATGGAAAAGGGAGGCCAAGGATTTACCTCAGTGGCACTGTGCTTGCCTTGAAAGTGCAACATCCTGAGTTTGATCCCTGTCACCAACAAGAGGAGGTAATGGGGGTGTGGGTAAGTGCAAAGTTCTGGGTTCAATCCCAAGAACACTGGCCTCACAAAAAAGACTTCATTCCTTGTCTGTATGTTCATCTGCTCTTTATTTCTTTCATTCTGGAAATCTCTCTAAGGGATCTCTCATCTGTGCCAAGCCCTGTGCCAAACACTAAAGATACACAAATGAATCAGAAGCTAAATATACAGTTATTTAACCATGTTCATAATCAGAGACATCCTGATTAAAACTAAGCCAAGATACTAGCTTTTGCCTACCAGACAAGCAAAAATCTAAAAATGTAACAATATTCTTGATTGACAAAACTGTGGGAAAACAGGCTTCTTGTGTACTGTCCGATGAGAATATAAAATAGTATAAATCCTGAGGGGAATTTAGCAATTTTTAGCAAAATTCTGTACGTGTATAGCCTTCGGCTTGGCAATCTCATTTCTAGGAATCTATTCCAAAGATTTACCAGCAAAAATGAGTTGTATACTAAAGCTATTCATGGCAGCACCATTTATGATAGTAAACAGCTAGAAACCACCAAAGTGTCCATTGATAAGGAACACCTGATGACACATACCACAAATGGATCTGTGGCTTGCAAGGAGAACAAGAAGACAGATCCCCAACGTGCTGTGATGGTACAGTCTCCAGGATGATGATGTTAAGTGAAATAGGAAAGTAGAACAAAATGTATAGGATATGTTATCTTTTATCAAATAAGATAAGGGGTTACAGAAGTATATCCATATTTTCCCTAAAAGTAAATTAAATTTTAGAAATTAAATTTAAAAATTGTTGTCTACCAGAGAAGGGAGGAAACAGAGTCAAGGGAATGGAACTAGAAGTCAGAATTTGCTGAAAATATCTCATTTTCTAGAATAATTTTAGAATCAAGTAAATGCCTTTCATAAAAATAAAATAAAATGAAGCGAGACCCTGTCTCCAAAAAGCAAATAAATAAATAAATAAATAAATAAAATGACGGGCCGGAGGGTTAGCTCAGTGGTTCCGGTGCCTGCTCGCAAGCACAAGGTCCTGAGTTTGATCCCGGGTAACCACATACAATGTTGGGCGTGGTGATTCACGCCCACCAGCAATCAATACCACATACCACAGTGCCGGGCGTGGTGGCTCATGCCTGTAATCCCAGCACTCGGGAGGCAGAGACAGGAGCACTGCTGAGTTTGAGGCTTGCCTGGGCTACATAGTGAGCTCAGAGCCAGCCTGAACTACAAAGCAAGACCCTGTCTCAAAAAAAAAAAAAAATAGAAATTAAAAAATGACTTTCCCAAATCACAAGCAAAATGGAATATATAAGTCTGTACTGGGGCTGGAGATTTAGCTTTAGCAGCACAGCACCTGCCTGGCATACTCAAAATCCTGAGTTTGAACTCCAGTACTGGAAAACAAACAAATAAATCTAGCTGGGCATGGTGGCTCGCACCTGTAATCCTAGTACTTGGGAGGCAGAGGCAGGAGGAGTGCTGTGATTTCAAGGCTTGCCTGGGCTATATAGTTCAGAGTCAGCCTGAACTACAAAGTAAAACCCTGTCTCAAAAAACTAACACACACACACACACACAAATAAGTCTGTACTAAGATGGTGTCTTTGCCACACAAAGTTGACTTATTTTAAGTGATGTAGTAACCTGTTAACTGTAGCCTGACTAGTAGGATATATATGTACATGTATATTATATATAGATAAAACATGTATACACACAGTAGGGACAAAAGAAATGCAAAATTTGCTTTACTACAACAAACAATAAAGTCTTTCAGTAACTATATTGCTATCTGTAACCACTGATATCATTACTCTGAAACTTTTATAATGTATATGGAAAGGAAGTAGGAGAAATGAATTTGTAATCATATTAATCTTGTAAGGAAGCAAGATTTTCAGCATTAGCAAAAAGAGATACAAAGAACTTAAAAGCTTTGTAACTTTAGTTTTATTTAAAATATCAATATGAACCGTTGATATATGTTTTCTTAAGAAGAAAATTTTGCAAACTCTGCACACTGAAATAGTCTAGAAACAAGACCAACCAAGCACTCAGAGACTTGCCTGGGCTATATAGTTCAGAGTTGGCCTGAACTACACTGAGTGAAGCCACTCAGAGAATATACAAGACAATCCTGGACATTCTGCCATACCAGAAATCCAAGAAGTTATAGAATACTATTGATGTCAGGTCAAAAAGGCTCAGAAGGCCCAGAGATTTAGCTCAAGTGGTACCATGCCTACTTTGAAAGCACACAGACCTGAGTTCGATCTCTGGTACCCCCCCCCCAAAAAAGGGCTCATAAAGCCAATAGAAGAGAACCTCATGGGTCAAAGATGGAACAATTTGAGTGATAACAAATATCACCGTAACAACTCATTGAAGCCCATCAAATGAAATTTTTTTTTTTTGATACAGGGTCTCACTTTGTAGTTCAGGCTGGCTCTGGGCTCACTATGTAGCCCAGGCAAGCCTCGAACTCAGCAATCCTCCTGCCTCTGCCTCCTGAGTACTGGGATTACAGGCGTGAGCCACCACGCCTGGCACTGTGGTATGTGGTATTGATTGCTGGTGAGCGTGAGTCTCCACGCCCAGCATTGTATGTGGTTACCGGGATCAAACTCAGGACCTTACACTTGCGAGGCAGGCCCTGGAACCACTGAGCTAAATCTCCGGCCCCATCAAATGAATTTTTAAAAAAATACAAGACAGCAGTACCATCAAACAAAACCAAACGTACCAATGTTTTGCTGGTCACTTTTGGAAAGTATTAGAAAATCAACTCATTATTCTGAAAAATGACACGGGGATAGCGTAACTCATTCTTTTTCTTTCCTTAATAAACTGTACTTCAGAGAAACCAAAGAGTTGATGAGGGATTTTCTTTCTATATAGTATTACAGCTAATCAATGAGGAAGGCACTATAATATTAAACATCATTATTTTATAAATACCAAATAAAATAACAGATGTAAGCTAAGATCATCAAAGACTTCTGAAAGCACAAAACAGAGGGATCGTTGACCATTATGTGATCTGCAAAAAGTAACTCCACCTCTCTTGAAAGTAAAACTTTCAATTTGAATCTCTGAGTCTTTAAATTACCGTTCTATAAGAAAGACAAGGAAGGGCCGGAGGGCTGGCTCAGTGGTTCCGGCGCCTGCCTCACAAGCGCAAGGTCCTGAGTTCGATCCCCGGTAACCACATATAATGCTGGGTGTGGAGACACGCCCACCAACAATCAACACCGCATACCACAATGCCGGACGTGGTGGCTCACGCCTGTAATCCCAGCACTCGGGAGGCAGAGACGGGAGGATTGCTGAGTTCGCAGCGGCTTGCCTGGGCTCCATAGTGAGCTCAGGGCCAGCCTGAACTACAAAGTGAGACCCTGTCTCAAAAAAAAAAAAAAAAAAAAAGAAAGACAAGGAACTGGAGAATATACTAAACAGCATAAACCAAAAAGTCCAGGAAATTTCACAAGCTTAGTTTATTCGACAAACTTTAAAAAAATAAAAAACAAAAGGAGAAAGCTATAGAGTAAGAGAGACTTGAGAGACACAAATACAGTGTACGCACCTTATTTGGCTCTTAATTTTGAACAAACCAACTTTAAAAGACTATCATGAGACCACTGGGGAAATTTAAACCCTTTTGGATACTTAGTGATTTTTTTAAAAACTGTTAAAAATTTAGGTAGTGGTATTCTATTTGTTGTTGTTTAGTACTGTACATTTTTGCAGCTCCTTCAGCTTACAGTTATCTTGAGAAAATTAAATGTACATATACAGATTGTTTTCCTTTTAATTCACTTCCCTTCAGTTCCTCTCTTTCCTTTCTCCTCCATTTCTTCTATCCCATTTCTCATTCATGTTCATATTATTATTAATCATAGCACATGTTACAGCATATAATGTTTACATTAATTGGAGTTATTAGGCTCCTGTACACGGTGTACCTTTATTCTTCTTATTTCTCCTTTTCCCTCCTCTTCACCCCCATGATTTTTCCCTTGGACCTCTTCCCTATTGCTATAATGCCTTTAGCTTTTAGAAATACAGGGTACACAAAGGCTATGGTTGCATATGCTTATAATCCTAGCAATACACTGGCTGAGGCAAGAGGATCGAAAGTTCAAGACTTGCCCAAGCAACTTAGTGAGAGCCCTGTCTATAACTAAAAAGGGGTATAGATGTGACTCAATTCAGTGCCCGGTATAAAAATAAAAAATGAGTCCAGACTACAATATTCATGGATAAATTACTTTGATGTTTTGGAAATGCTGTAAATAATCCAGGATGGGAGACATTGTAAATCAATATGAGTTAAAGCTGAGTAAGCGCTACCTGAGTTCTTCGTAATATTCTATTTTTGTTGTGTTGTGTGTTTGAAATTTTCCACAATAAAATGTCTTTGCTGCTCTGAAGGATGTGGGGGAAAACTTAGACTCTCGGGTACAGACATCAGTTCCCTCCAAGGAAGGGCAGGGAGGGGTGTGGAAGGGCTGAGCTTTCCTCGGGAGTGACAGGAGCAGGGATGGGCGGCCAGGGCGCAGCTCCGCCAGAGGAAGCAGCCTGAGCAGATACAAACACAGGATGGCCGCAGTCTCTGGTGGAGGGGCAAAGGGGCGAGGCCGGTGGAGCCCGGGGGAGGTGCTCCTGGGAAGAGTCATTGTCGCCCTGCTTAGTGATGTCACCTGGGAAGCTAGGCAGGGGATGGGCTGGAGGAAGAGGCCTGCATGTGTGTGGAGAAATCTGGGCACAGTCCGGTGTCCCCCACAGAAGGACAAGGAGGCCCTGGCTTGGGAATAGCCTGTGACAACTCAGAGACACTGTGTGTGTGCTGCCGCAAGGAGAAAAGGGGGTCACAGAGGGGGGGTTCAGGTGGAGGCCGGTTTGTGGCTTGGGAAAATGGGTGGATGTTGGTGCTCTTAAGGTGAGCTGGGTGACAGGTAAGGAGGGCTCCGTCTAGAGCACCGGCTGGCAGCGAGGGCCTCAAGTCGGCTCAGCGCTGCTCTCTGGCTGTGGACCCCAGGCCAAGTCCCTGCTCTCCTCTAACCTAGGAGGCCTCATCTCTAAACGGACAGGCAGGACCTCAGGTCAGAGGTTTGCAAATCCGTCGCGGGACGACTTTCTGTCTAGGGCATGCATACGTTCCCCTTGCTTGCCAAGGGGTCACGAGTTCTCATCTGGCCTCGCTGAGAATCCAGTTGTGTGATGTTAATGGCATTTCCCTTCAGAAAAAGGAAATGAGTTTAGCGAACTTATTACCAGGAAAGGAAAATGAGCCGGGTCCCACCCTCCGCAGCCTGTTCTCTCCTCAGACAACACGTGAGGCCCCTTCGCCGGGGCGGGCACAGGACACAGAAATGTCACGATTCGGAAAAATGCTCCAATTGGACAGCTTCGAATTTCAAGCAAGGCTGAGCTACCCCAGTAGGTCTAACACCTCTCTGGTCCCCACGGCACAGACCCATTCCCAGGGAGGCACTGACATCACAGCTAGCTCCACAGCCTCATTAACCTCAGCAAAGCCCTGAAGATGAGCTTTGGTACATGGAAACTTTGAGGCTGTAAGATAAGGAATTTGGCCACAAGTCACAGGACAAGTCAGAGGAAAACCCAGGTGCCAGTCATGGCACCTGCGGGCTGCCACGTGGTTCCAGGGTGCTATCACGCTTCAGGTCTCCCAAAGGCCCTGATCCAGGTAGATGGCCCTGGAAAGTCCCTCTCCAACTACAAACATTGTCTTTATTAAACTAAAATATTCCCTAAACCTTAACTTTTGTCTATCTGAATATTCCTTAAAGTGCTCTTATGCATACAAAATGAAAATACTAATCTGTCCAATATAACTGATATATGCTTTTCAGTTTAAAAATGTATAATTTGATCAATGTTTTAAACTCAGAAAATTGTTTAGTTGACAAGTTGGCCATCAAATGACTAGACCTTGAGGGATTTAACCTAGTGTCCCCAAGAGACCCTCCGCTCTAGTCCTCCTCCTTACTCTGAGCCTGGCCCATCTCTCTCTGCCACTAGGCCTCAGCCCAGGGTCTGAGCACAGTGGGCACCAGGCTGCAGTTTGTTCACTGATCATTACACTACAGCTATGAAATTCTCAAGTACTAAGGGGCTGGGAGGCCCACTGGAGGCCGGTTAGCAGTAGGGCTCTGGTACCCCCAACACAGGCAACAGGGTGGAAAAACCCTCACCTTTTCTCTTCTTGCAAAAGTCAACTCAGATCATACTTTCCACTGTGCCCCCTGCAGGGAGGATGGCTGGTCACCCTCCTACGCATCAAGGGCCTGGGGGTTTCAGGTTAAGCGGAACTAGATGTCTGCATCTCTGTACCTTTGCAGGATCTCTCAGCAGCAGGGGAGGCAGAAACGGCTATGTGTGTATACAGTGTGCAGCAGAGGTAAGCTTGTTGAGGTAAGGTGTGTGTGTGTGTGTGTGTGTGTTTGTGCGCGCCCATGAGTGTCTGCCTGCCTTCAGTGCACAAGCCTGTATGTGGGGATTTGTTCATGCAGGGGTAGATGGCTATAATGTATGCTGGTGTTTATGTATACATCTTATATAAAATAAAATAGACATTATATATATGTGCATATATGTGTACATGTGTCTACTTTTTCATGAGTACAAGTTTGCATAGTTAAGTTAATCTGTTGAAGTGTTTGGAACATGAATGAATGCTTATGTAAGGTGCATATGCCCTGGGCAGGTGCTTCTTGATGTAGGACTATAGAGAGATGTGATGTGTGTGTGTCCAGTGGACACTGTGTGCTGGAGATCTGTGAGAGGGTGCTGGAGGTGTATCACGTGGAGAAGTGTGTCTCGGTCCAGGTGTGGTTTGTGTGATGTGTGATGTGTGGTAGGTAGCAGTCAGCTGTCTGTCTCTGTGAACACACAAACACACACTGATTTCCCTTTATTTCTTCTTTTCTTGGGGAACTACAGAACTTCTAGGCCATACCCATGTCTGGTAGATCTTCCAGGAATAGGGTTTCCTGGAGCCAAAAGTATGAATGTTGGGGCCCCATATAAATATGAAGGGCTGGGCCTGAGGCTTTGGCTCCTCCCCAGGACTGTTTATGAGGACCAGACTGGTAACAGGAGCTGGGATGCCTCAGACCTCAGACCCCACCAAAAGTGTGCCCCCACTGGAGAGGGGAGATATATATATATATATATACAATTTTTTAAACAATGGACCCAAAATAAAGTCTTCCCAGAGTGCCCTACATAGAAGGAGGTAAATTAATAGGAAACACCCTGGCCAAACACTAGAGCTAAAAGTGATTCAGGAGTCTTCATGGACATAGTTCTAAGCCTTTGGCTTAGGTTATCTCTGTCTGTTTGGTTTACATTCTAATTTAAAAAACACATCCACATCCTAATCTTGGCTACTCCTTGTGACCATCCTTCTGATCTGTTTGGAGAGTAGTTAAAAGGGCCATTCCTTGTGCCACTCCTGTACTCTTCCAGGCCCCCACATGGAGATTCACCTGGTCTTGCCTAAGAAGAATGCAGGAGGTGTCCAATCAATCTCTACAGAAGGGGAACCGCCAGAAGTGTGAGTTACTATCCTCAGCTTACAAATGTGGAAACTGAGGCTCTCTGATTTTGTTCAAAGCCTATTTAGAGATCCTCGGGAGAAGTTGAGGTCCATCTTGGCATCAAATGTCCACCCTCTGTCATAAGAAATGTTCGCTTGGTCTTCTGGGCATAGTCAATCACAGAAAAGCCTCTATATAGCTCTGCAGTCACTCACATAGGTTTAAAATCACCAGCGGGAAACAGGGCCTCCCTTCGCGAATGGCAGGGGGCCCGTTTGCAGGCAGACCTGCTCTGCCCTGTGAGATGGGTGAGTTGGTCCTGTTCAGGAAGAGACTCGGTGGCTGGGACTCAAGTGTGAGGTACCAGCGATTATTCTGAGCTTGTAGCTGAGACTACTGCCTGGTCGTTTTGAAGTCATAATATAGACGGTATGACTCCATTAGACAAATGAGGAAACAGGCTCAGGAACATGAAGTGAGCTGCCTGAAGTTAAAAAGCTCCAGTCCTTCACCCCTTTGTACCTATCCAGTTATCCTGATCTAGGGACAGTTAGAACATGGGGCAGGAGCAGAGAACCTTGTGGCAAATTATAATTTTCCAAAAATAGCCATTGTAGTATTTCCAGCAAGTGTAGAACCTTGTCACATGCACACACACACACACAAACTCACACACACACACATTGAGATATGAGGTCTTTTGCCCTTCCCTTAGAAAGAGATGTGTCAGAAGTGACTTTGCATGACTTCCTAGGCCAAATCTCAGAAGACGATATGACTTCTGTATGTCTGGTTGTTTGTCCATCTGTCTACATTTCTCTCTCTCTGTCTCTATCTCTTTATCTCTGTCTGTCTATCTGTCTCTCCTCTTCTGTCTGTCTCTCTCTCTCTCTGACTGCTTAGCCTTGAGGCTAGATGCTATACTATGAAAAAACCCAACCACATGCAAAGGTCACTGTAGATGTTCTGGCCAGGAACTCAGTTAAAGTTTCAGCCAACAGCCAGCTTCCACAGACGGGTCTTCCAGTAAATCCATGTCCCAGACTTCAAACCACCCCAGGTAACAACAGTGTAGCAGAAGCCAAAGTGCCCTACGAATCCTGAAGGCTTCAGAACAATGTAAATGCTATCGTTTGAAGCCACTAAGTTTAAGGTAGCTTGTCACACAGCAACAGCCCTGCTCTTCCGGTGCAGCCCTGCACGGCACTCGCATCCAATGCAGCCAGCTCCTTCTCCTCCATGTCCCGCCTGTGCTGACCTGGAGTCAGTCCTCAGCTTCTTCTGTGCCCTCCAGCTGTGTGCTCTTCCACGACAAATCCCTCTTTGTCAAATGGGAATCACAACAGTCTCTCTCAGGAGTCTTGGGGCTTTAATAAAGTACCCGGCACATGGTTGGTTCTTGGTAAGTAAAGGTAGGGAGGTGAAACTTAGGAGAAAAAAAGAGATCAAAGATGGTGCTGTCCCTAACTGGCGAGGAGGAAGAAGAGGAGGGAAGGTTTTCAGGGAGGCGTGAGGAAGAAGAGTCCCACCCGGAATAAAGCTCTATGCAGCTCACCCGCAGGCCCAGTGCTCAGGCTGCTCGAGAGCTGTGGGAAGGAGGGACCCTGATGGGCTCTGGTCGCTGATGGGGGAGAGGAGGGAAGACTCTGAGGAGCTGGCCCCGGGTTGGGGCTGGGGGCACGTACCAGAGTCACCTAAACTCAAACGCACCTGCACCCTGAGCTTCCGCCTCTGAGACAGCTCGAAAACCAGAAGGCGCCCTCTCTCTCCAGCCCAGGCCGGCCAGTCCTATCAGACAGATAAAGTCAATATGAGGCTCCCAGAGCAGAGACAACCTTATCAGCCACTGTCTGGGGCATTTGGGAATGTAAACTCTCCTACCAGCCCTGTGATGCATGCTGGGAAGGCACAAAGCAGACATGCAAGGGGCAGACCTTCCTCCACCCTCCAGGCCCCCTGAAATTCCGTGAGACAGCAGCAGGAAGGGGGACTGCCTCGAACCCCACTCCCTGACATCCAGATGTGTGCTCTTCCCTTCAGGTTACACTTCTGTCAATGTCCCTTTGGCCAAAGATGTCCCCATGAGTGTGCAGCACAGATCCCTCGATGCACAGAGACCCAAACCCAGAGTTGAACGGCACACAAGCTGAGGTGCCTTGGCGACCTAAGGGGAGTCCCTTCCCATGAGGGAGCATTACTGTGTGCCAGGCACTGTTCTGAGTGATCTCTGTGTATTCTCATTTAATCCCCATAGCAACCCTACAACACAGCAGCATTGCTATCTGTTTTGCAAAGGAAGAAACAGAGATACCGGGATGTTGGTGATTTGCACAAGTTCCCAGGAGACCCAGCAGCAGAGCTGGGAATCCAGCGCCCAGCTGGAGAAGGAAGCAGGCTGGAGTGAGGGTCAAGTCACATGATCATCTCTGCCCGGCTGAGCTCCAGAGAGCCTTAAAGAGACAGGGCAGGAAGGGTTGCGGGCTCAGTGGGTGTCCCACAAACCCAGAGCCCCCTCGAGGACTATGCATTGTCTCTCAGTGTCCCACACCCCCCTGTCCCTCTATCTCTGTTGTCCTGTTGTTCCAGGGCTCTGTTGCCCTGAGGCTTGTGGTTTGAGGCTCTCCTTAGCCAGGCGAGGTCTTGTGGCTTGGCTGCCCCGTGGGCCACCCCAAGACTTGTTACTAGAACCTGGAGGTGCAACTTACAGCCTGGGAAGCAAGACGCTCCGTTGCCCTGAGCTCTGACGGAGGCCTCGGGTTCCCAGAAGAGAGCACGGGGACGGGGCGCTTCAGTCCCGGCTTTGGTCCAGTCTACAGGACAGGCAGCGTGCCTGTCACCTCTACCCTCCGCGTCTCCAGCTGTGAAACAAAGCGTGACTCCAGGGCCTCCAGCTTTGACACTCCAGATTCTGTGCGACGTGAGTGATGTGTGTTATCCCGTGGCAGTGCCACATAGAAGTGTAAGCCGCGGGCCTGAAAGGCTACAGGAAGTTCTGTCTGGGGGCTCCTCGTGGGGAAGGAGGCTCTAGGGCAGATACATATAATAAATGTCTTCCTTCATTCTCCCTTCCTGCCTAGATTGGACCTCACGTTCAAAGTCTACAGTCAGTCAAGGTCTGCACGGGGTACCATGGAGGTGGGGGCACACAAGGGGCTCCAGTGCTCCCATCCAGGGGTGATCCTTAATAAGTGGGAATTTTCCAGGTGAATCTGAGAAAGTAGGTTTTTTTTTTTTAAAGCCCTGGGCAGAGGGACTGGGGCCCTGAGGCTTGAGGGCAGGAGCCCAAAAGTCTGGCTGGGATGCTGGTGGTATCCAGCACTTTGTAAGGAAAAGTGGAAAAAAAAGGACAGGACCTATCTGCTTAGCAGCCTTCTCTCTGCATTCCTTGTGCTACTGAGGGCAGAGCCACGCACCCCACTTTGTGGGCTGCTCTCATCCTGAGACTGGAGAAGCGGCCACTGGGGGGATGTGAGGGAGGAGCCATCCTTCTCCAGGATCTGACTAAGCAGACGGTGAAGCAGAGCTGCTTGTGGACTCCTGGAAGGGAGCAGAGGCCGGGCCCTTGGCAACCGAGTCTGTTCGCTCGTCCTTTGAACAAACACTGAGGCCTCCTGTGTAAGCTCAGAGATCATTCCACATAACACTGGCTTTGGATTAGAAGAGGCAGCCGAGGCCCAGAGCAGGGGAAACTTTGTGTAAGCCCGCAGGGTTCACAGGGGAGACAGAGAAGCCAGCAAGTCAGAGAGGGGAAGGGCTGGAGGTTTTCATCCAGCCTCCATATCGCCTCCACACATGGACCAAAAGCCCTTAAAGCTGCTAACCTGTAGACAGAGTGCATGGAGGGACCTGCACTGACCACGAGGTTTCTATTGTCCCAGTGCCAAGCTCTCTTTTTTATTCGCGTTGGGCATCTTCCCAGTGTCTTCTCCTGGTTCTACTCACCCAGCCGAGGTGTTTTGCACAGTGACTGTATCATCTCCATAACCACCAGCAGTGTAGAGGCCTCTAACTTCTGCACAATCTCACCTACACTTTCATTTTCTGTTTTTTTATTGGAACCATTGGAGTGGGTTGAAAGGGCGTCTCATTGTGGTCAATGATGCACTTATCAGATGGCTAATGATGTTGTGTCTCCCTCATATTTATTGGCCATTTGTACAGTCTCTTTGGAGAAATGTCCAAACTTGTGCTTGTCTTTTAATTATTTAATTAGGCATTTCTAGAACCTTTGCTTGTTTTTTTTAATTGAATTCTTTATTGGTACAATTAATATACATCTCACAATCACACATAACATTGGGGAATTTGTATCAATATATGACACAGTCAATTCTCATTTTTACCCACATCCCCACCCACCCACACCTCCCCACCCCCTATATACATGCTCTTTTATTTTCTTTCAGAATCATATTTATTCCTTCCCCTCATTACATCCCCACACCAAATTTCCTTTGGAAATTTCCCATTCTGCAAAGACTGTCATACTTTCTAGAGCTCATTTGCATCTACAGGTGCTCATATCAATGAGAAGATTCGGTATTTGCCTATCTGTGATCTATTGATTTCACTCATTAGCGTTTCCTCCAGGTGTATCCATTTGCACACAAATGAATCAATTTAATTAGGGTATTGTCTTTTAATTATTGAGTTGTAAGTGTTCTCTATATATTCTGGATACAAATCTCTTACTGGGTACATGATTTACATTTTTCCCCATTCTGTGGATTCTGATGGTTTTATTTGAAGCACAAAGGTTTTAATTTAGACACTATCCACATTTGTACCTAATGCAAGGTAACAAAAATTTGCAACTAAATCTTTTTCCAAAGTATTTTTAGTTTTGGTTCTGACAGATAGGTCTTTCATACATTTAGAGTAAATTTTGGTATATGGTGTGAGGTAGGGGATTGACAATTTATTCTTCTACATATGTATATCCAGCATCAATTATTGAGGAGTGAGTAATATTATTGAATGGGCAAGACTGTTGCAAATCAGTTGTCCTTCTACTTTAACTCAAGCATATTGCTTCAGGGGATCCTGGCCAACACCTCTCTATCCTGACCTTATCTCCAGTAAGTACCATACAAAAAAAACCCATAAAAATAGCATCATAGGTTGTAAACTATATCTATACAGTGGAGTACAAACTAACATACACTCTGCAGCCAGATAGCAAAGGTTCAAATCCCAGTCAAGTTTCAAACTCCAGCTCCACTACCTACAAACTGCTTGATCATAAACATCATTTTACCTACATGTACCTTAAATTTTCTCATCCATAAATGAAAGCTTTACTTACCTCCGAGAGTTGTCATGCGAGTTAATGTATGTAAAGTATGTGGCATGTGGTAATTAGTGCTGGTGTGTGAATTGGTATTAATCCTGTTATTCCTCAGACTTTAAACCCTGAGGACAGGAACCCTATTTTCGCTTCCACTGAATCTTCCTGATCACCACCCTGCCTGGCACAAGGAAGATATTTGATGTGTATTTGTTTAATTAATTAATAAGTGAAGACATACATGCATGAATGAGCCTGGCAGACAGGGCTCTAACCCCACACTCCCACTGTCTGGTTTGTGACTTCTCTGGAGCTCTGTAAAATGAGAACATTGGATACATGGGTGGTTTTTTTCCATTACTCTATTAGGGATGCAGATGCCTCCCTTTGCTTGAACTAAGAGGAACTCACTTTGTAAAGCAGATAAAGAGAATTGCTGTGGGAGAAACTATGGAGAGCCCTGGAACCCCCATCCTCTGGACCACCAAAGCCCCAGAGCCAGCTGGACACAATATGAAACTATCCACTCCATGGGAGCCCTGTGAGCTCCCCAGGCCGAAATAGCAGTGATTCAGAGGCAGCTGACGTCTGAAAATCTTAACTCGACCCAAATGCTAAAGGTCTGTGTCTTGCAGCATGGGGGAGGTGCAAGGGAACATTCCAGAGGAGGAAGTTTTCTCCTCATCCTGCCCACAGGAGGGGAGCAAAGCCTCCTGAAGCTCTCTGCTCCCCACACAGGGACAAGCACGCCTTTCCTCTCCTGCCTCTTTCTTCTGCCTCCTGAATCAACCCTAAATTGGCTCAGTCTGCTAAACCAGGTGTCTTGCCCATCCCCCCACCCAACTAACTTCTAGCATAGCCTACCGTGTGATAGCTTAACATCCCTGTTTTACCTGAGAAACAGTCCCCAGCAGGCCTTGAGAGACTAGTGACTTGCCAGGGCTCATGGCACAGGAAATAGGTGGCCGAGTGGAGACTTGAACCCTAGGCTCTTGACCTCATGCTCAAACTCTTTCAAAACGCCCAGCCCGTTAATAGAACACCACAGCCTATGTGACCAGAGCCTAGGCTAGCCCGAGAGGTACTGCAAGTTAGCCAAACTGGTCTTGGAAGAGAGAAAGCTCTGTGAGAGGCATTGAAGCATATCTCCTCACAGGAGACCCAGTGCTTCCTCAGGCAGGTGCTCTGGTCATGGCAGAGGGACTAACCAAGGAAGCAAAGGTAGGAGATCCCTGGATGGTTGGATTGGGCGGACCTTTCCACGTCCCAAACAACCTTTCTGGTTTCCCTCTCTTCCCAGTGACACAGAACAATAACATCCACATCCCTGAGCTATTATAAGGATGAAATGAGCCGAAGGCCTTCTCCCAGTGGCCTGCGTGGAGTTGCCACTTGACCCTGTAGTTATCATCAGTGTCCTTGGCATTAGGGAAGTTGTTGGCTGAGCCAACAGGACCTGATGATGCTAATGAGGCCATGGACTTGCATATTCCTCCAAGGCTTTGGGGGTCACTGAGAGCATTCTGTTTTAGGGACTATGTCCACCCAAAGAGGTTTGTGATGCTGATAGTTTGGGAGAGACATACAACTTCTGATTAATTTTTGATGTCTCCAAACTGGCCTTTCCTTTAAGACATGAACTCTATTTGTCTTCACTAAGGAGACAATGGAAAAGGCATTGTGTGGGTGTAGGGAAAGGCCTGGGCTTTTGTGTCCCTTGCTTTGAATCCTTTTTCAGAGCAAATTATTGGGAGTAAACTATTATACTTTCCTCTGCCTTAGTCTCCTGGTCTGTAAAACAGGAGAGTGAGACGCACCACATCATGGGGCAGAGTTCTCACTTGGGATCTTTAAAGGGCACTTTTGAGGTGCCAAGGGAGACCCTTCCAGGTGAAGGAATTGGAAACACTGCCTGGAGGCAGTGACCTGGCCCTGATGAGCCGAGAGGTCAGTCCAGGAAAAGGAACAGCTTGAGAAAGAGTATGCAGCAGGGAACCACAGGCCTAGCAAGATGACGCCACTGGATAAGTAAGACTCATGGAAGAAGAACCATGGAGGAGTGAGGATAAGGATTTGGCTCACCAAGACCAAGTGCCCAACTCCGAGTCATCCAAAGAGGCCAGGTTCTAACTGGGGCCTTTGGGCCTTTTCTCTGTACCCAGATGGCTTCTCAGAAGGGCTCCGGGGTCTATTTTCAGAGCTCCCAAGGGATGGAAAGGCTGAGCAATTCAGGTCTCCCAGCACCGCTGTGACTGCTGTGACTGCTTCCTGCCATTCACATGGAGAGGCAGGTTCCTGGAGGGCGCGTTTCCCAACCCTGCCCTAGTCACTCCAACCCACAGGAGGGATAAGGGAAGTAAATGTGATCCATATCTAGGATTATTCGTCAAACATCCCCCCAAAACCCACAAGAGACACCCACTTTGATATAAAAATAACAACTGGCCCTCCTCCCGTGAGGTCATTCAGCACTATCACTGTCCCTCTACCAAAGAAGTCACTGAGACTCGGAGGGGGAAGTGACTCGTCTGAGGCCGTGTGGAATGATTATTCTGAGAGGAGCACTGCCAGCTGGGGCTTCCCCAGGAACCACCGCCTGCTTGGAGACTTTAACCCCCCGGCTTCTCCCATCTCGGTGGGATGAAGGAGGCCTGTTGGTCGGCCCTGGGCCGAAGAGGTTGGGGAAAGTGGAGCAGAGTCCAGGGGAGGGCGCTCCCACCAGCCGGGACCAGGACCCCAAGCCCACAGATGGGGCAGTGAGCCAGCAGGCAGGAGCAAGGAATGGATAGAGTGAGGAGAGCTTGTGGGTAGGAGGAGGATGGGGCTCTGATGGGGTGCCCCAGGCAGAGCCTCCTGGGCAGTCTGCTGACAGAAGGGCACACTGAGGCCAGGAAAGGAGAGATTTTCTGTCTCCAGTTGCACTGGAACATTCCAGCTCGGGTTTGAAGGCTTGGCCTTTTCCCTGTGGCTCTGGGACACTCCAAGAGGAATTCTAAAGCACTAGCCCCTGGATGTCCCTCTGGCCTAAATCCAGAGTCTCCCAAAAAGATGGTGTTCCAGGTCCTAAGATGGATAGTGTTCCAGGTCACAGTGTTTTCCAGGCTGAGTCCTAGCTGTGCTGGTGCCCCCCATGATGTCCCACTTCATGTGATGGGAAGGGACCCATCTTCTCTCAGTGAAGTATCTGATTACCTAGCTGTCCTGATCACAGTGTGTTCATGGAGATGATGTCTACACCCAGATTCCTGCCGGGAGTCTCCATTGAGCCAAACTCTGCTGTCCGATTGCTGCTTTTGCCACCTGGCAGCCAGGCCCCAGCCAGGCAATGACCCATCCAGATCTGGCCCTTCAAGCCTTCCAGAGACACAAGAGATATGATGGCTCTTCCTTCAGGGCTCTGACTAACAGACTCCTAGCTCCGCAAAGCATCACAACGAGCCTGTTACCAGGGCAACTTGCAAGCTCAGTGGCCTGGGACCTAGAGCCTCAGCCTCCCCACACATGCTGCTGGCTCTGAGCCTGTGGAGCAGCCTCTCTGGCTCAGCCTGGCTGTGAAGGGACAATTAGTCAGGAAGAGGTGTGTCCCAGTCTTTGAGAACAGAAAGGAAGTCAAGTCCTTGGCTCCATCATCTCTCCCTGGGTTCTGGTCTCCTTGCTTCTCCAGCAGGGACCCTACATGGATGAGGACAACAACTAAAACAATCACTCGCGTATGGCTTCTTCCTTCTCCTGTATTCCCCCATTTCGCTGATAACACTACCACCACCTGAGACACAGCCATGTGCACTCCCGTGCCCTCCCCAGCCCTCCTCCCATCCATTGCTATAGCCTGCTCCTCTGTCTTTTCCAAAACACCATAGAGTCAACTCCCTCCTCCCTGGCATGGTCCTGGCCTGGCTCTGCCCCCTCACACACACTCCCCACCCCACCCGCCTCTGCCAGGTCTGGACCAGCGGCAGCTTCTCCTGCAGACTCAGGGCACTGAGGTTCCAAAGTAGCCTCAAATGCACCCTGCCCTGCACAACAGGACCTTGGATGGTGCTCCCAGCCCCACAGATCTATTCCAGCCTCTCTCTCACCTGGCTCCTCGCCTGCTATTCAGTGCTCCTGAGTATATCGCACGTTGTTGTATCTTTGTAATTTAGTTATTTTTGCCTGATACACCCATCTCCACTGAACTGGCCCAGGATTTTATTCTTTCTTCAAGAGCCAGCCCAGGGCACCTCTGTCATGATTCTCTGGGTACAGGCATTCACTTGGACCTTCAACAAATATTTATTGAGTACCTACTCTAGGCCTGGCACTGACCTGTATTAGGGGGTACATCACAGTGAATCAATCAGATAAATAAATCCCTCCCTTTGGGACTTGGAATCCAATGACTATATAGTGAGTTTCTAGGTGAATCATGCTATGTATCCACAGGTGGTCAGTCACTGACAAATCTGTCACCCAAAGAAAGCACATGCTTCTAAAGTAGGCATCCCTGAGGCTGAGCTCCAAGCAAGAGTCTTAACCCACAGGAGAGGGCATGGCAGATAATGGTTGAAATTCAAGAGTAACATGGGGAAATAAACCGAGCCTTGATTCAGTCACAAACAAAGATCCAACACCAAATCTATAATGATGTCCTCTGATCCAGGCACACCGAATTCAGTCTTACACCCATTCTCTTCCCAAAGGGCCACATGCCATCCTTGAGAAGGAGCTGATGGGCCCCCTGTGGCTGGCAGGAACCACTTCCACCTCCGAGTGCCCTAAATTTAGCGCTCTGCTATGACCCTGCAGCCCTCTCCTCTCCAGAGCCACTGGGAATTGCCCGGCCAGCTTTGATGGCCTGTTTTCCCAGGCTCTGCTCCTGCTGCCCAGTGTCCCAACAGCCCCAAATTAGGGCTACTCAACTGGAAGCACTACATGCAAACCCAAAACAGCATCGGTGCTCAGCAAGGGGCAAGAGTGTGTCCGAACACACACCTGTGTGTCCGAACGTGCTGCCTGGGGAGTGGCGGCGTGAGGTGAGGGTTGGGGAACTCTCCGGGTGGAAACTCCCCAAATCGTATAGGTACCGCAGAGTAAAGCCATACACCTCAACTCCTTCTTCTTCCCAGCCTCACCTGCGCACTCTGAACAACAGCCCCAACCTCATATCATATCCCCAGTGAACCCCACTCCTGCTCCCCGAGTGGTTTATTAATCTGTTGAAATCCAACCAATCTTTCTGCTGAGTCCATTAAACTCTGCATTCCCCCTGAAGCCCTTTCTGGGGCCCACAGTTCAGCGCTC
Source organism: Thryonomys swinderianus (assembly GCA_004025085.1). Lineage (NCBI taxonomy): Eukaryota > Metazoa > Chordata > Mammalia > Rodentia > Thryonomyidae > Thryonomys > Thryonomys swinderianus. The sequence goes on from PVIC010000384.1 coordinate 58,462, forward strand.
TCAGTCTCTGCTTTCAGGCCCATCCTGGGACCTCTGCTTTGTTCCGGCAGCCCCAGCCTGACAGGTGAACGGTGTGGCTGATAGCTCACTACCGTGGGACTTTGAGGCGTCGTCCTGGGTGGGCCTGAAAGTCCCCCCTGAGGAGTGGAGCAGCGTCTGCCAGCTTTATGGACAATCTTGGTGGCTCAAGGCTGGAGGCAGTGGTCAGGGGCTCTGCCATGTAACGAGAACTGCAAGAGGCATCCAATGGGCAGCACAGTGCTCTACTGGCCCAAGCAAGGAATTCATTCTGTAATTGTCCATGACTCACCGAGCACTGCTCTAGGCACCAGGGAGTAATAGTGAACAATGCTGACCCCACCCCTCCCACACAGAACTCACATTCCAGATGAACAAATGTATCATATTCCAAGTAGTTATGAGCACTACAAAGAAAACTAAAGTAAAGCAAGTCGATGATAGGACAGCTGGGAGTGGGGGTGCAGTTTTACATACTGAAGACTGGATGCCTTTCTCTGGGGGTTGATATTTGAGTTGAGATAGGAAGGAAGAGAGGGAGCCGCATGGATATAGGGTGGGGAAGGGGGGTGTATGCCAAGCAAAGAAATCAGGCAGTGCAAAGTCCCTGAGGCAGAACTGGGCCAGGAATAATGTAGGAATGTGGATCAGTCAGGGTGGCTTTTAATTTTTATTTCAACCTGTGGTATGAGATAAGTTTTATGTTGCAATCTTGTATAAATATATGCGTACAAAAATAAAGCTGAGGTAGGGCTGGTGATTTAGCTCAAGTGGTACCGCGCCAACCTTGGACTCACAAGGGCCCAAGTTCAATCCCTGGTACCGCAAAAAAATAAAAATAAAAAATAATAAAACTGAGGTGAACTGTATGTATATACACTTGTGTGTTTCATTTTATACTCTCTAATTTTAAAAAATAAGGTTTATAATGATCTTAAATTAATTTCCTAAAGAGCCACAGCCCACCATTCAAAAAATGTTGACTGAAGACTTCATAGAACATGATAAAAGAGTGTGACAGGAGCCAGTAAGCAGGTTTGTGAGGCTGCGTAGTGGGAAGTGGGAGAGACAGGAAAGAAAAAGTTTGAGCGAAAAACATAAGTTCTTGTGTGTGAAAAATCAAGATCAGAACTAGTTAGACAAAATAAGAGCCCGGGGAGAGACAGGACTGGAAGTCTGAATGTAGTTGTTTTAGTATCTGCGCCTGACCCAGAGCCACCGGCGGCCTGATGTGGCCACAAGGAAAGTTGATGGAAAGAAGAGGCTGAGGACTAAGGCCCATGGGCACAGCCACACTGAAGGGCTCAATGACAACGAGTTCACACAGAACACTGAAGAGAAGCTACTGTGGGAGCGGAGAGGCCCACAGTCCAATGCCTCCGTGTCTAAGACTGGCTGGGCTAAGCAAGAAAAGTACAGAAAACCAACCACTGGAGTTTGGTTAGACTTCATCCAGTAGACACTGGGGAGCTATGGCAGGTTTCCAAGCAGGGAGAGGCTTGAGCTGACTTATTGAAATATTACCAGTAACCATTTCACTACTTATGAAATTATTATTATCATATTACTTACTACCGAGTGAACTTTTGATATTAGTCACCAGGACAAAATACCCAACATACACAACTTAAAGGCTGCTGGTTTCCGAGGCTTCAGTTCATGGTCAGCTGGCCAAAGCAGAAACATCATGGCAGAAGAAAACTGCTCACCTCAACAGGCAGCAGCCCAAGAGGGAGGGAGGAAGAGGCCATCCTTTCAGTCACATCTCCAGGCACATTCCTTCACCCCACCCATGTCCCCTAACAACACAGACAGCTACAAAAGAACAGCTCAGCTGATTAACCTATAGATGAGGTCAGCATCCCCATAATCTAACCAAATTCCCAAAGCTGCATCTCTGATTATATGAGCTTTCTGGGGACATGTCTGATAGAAATCATAACACTTTCCCTCTGGCCCAGCCCGTATCAAAGGAGGGATCACAATTATTTCTAGTTTTCAGGGAAAGACTCTGAGAGGTTCCAGGATTTGCCCAAGGTCACCTAGGCAAAAAGTGATAGAGTTAGGTCTAGAACCCAGGTCATCGGACTCCCACTTATGGAAGCAGAGTCTAAATTCAGACTCTAGTTTTTTTGCCTATTTCCCAGTTACTGGTGACCTTGAGAAGGTCACTGCCAGGGTAATGAGATTGTGTCTATAAATTGGGGCAGGAGGACTTGATTTCCATTGCTACGCCTTTGGCTGCCAATTTCTGTGGCTAGGAGCGAGGCTCCAGTCCTGGGCTTCCTGGCTGAGTGGGCAGAGCAGCCTACTGAAGCTCAGGATACTCCCTCTGGATTTGGTTCCAGGGCCCCAGACTGCCAGAGTACTGTGGATCTTTGTACTGGGCTGTTGGGCCATCTCCAGAGACACCCACCCCACCCCTCTGCCTAGAGTGTTTAGTGTCTTGAGGAAGCTGTCACCATCTGGTTCCCATGTGCTGCCTGGACTCCCTGGGGCCGTGGAGGATTCCATTCTACCCCACAATAATTGTTACCAGAGATGGGTAGGCTGGGTGGGAGGAGAGCAGGAGGGGTGGTGTTGCCCACAGATGTCTGCCAGGGGCCCTTTCCAAGGGATGATGAGGCTGAGGCAGAAAGAACATCACAAACAGGAGGTGCAGAGAGACACAGGCAGCATAGGAAGACAGAGCATGAGGAAAAGCAAGAGTGGACACTGAAGTGGCCAGAGGAGGCAGAGCCAGATGGAGTGACATCCACAGGGAGCTCCGCAGGGACAGAAAGCATCAAGAGAGGACCAATAGGGAAGGGGCAGAGACAGGGAGAAGAGCCACTCAACAGAGAAGAGACACCATACAGGGAAAAGAGAGCAGTGGGCAGAGGGAGAGACTGCGTCAAAGGAGAGAGAAGCAGCTGTAAAACGCGGCCACAGCAGTGCTGGCGAAACTGGCGGAATGTGGGCAGCCTTGGAGCAAGCAGAACTCTGAACCCAGATGGACCCCACTGCAGCCAGCCGCCCAGCCCGGCCATGGCCACGGTCGCAGTCACTGCTCCTGAGGGCCTGGCCCAGGCTTCAGCTGCCTCCCCTGGGCTTACGTCCCACCCTCATACCCAACCTTAGGGCCCCAGCTCTATGCCTTCCTCCTGGTTAGAGGGCCTTCAGGGACTTTGAGTCCCTGGTCTCCTCCACTCCAGGGCCAACACTTGGCTCCATCCCTCCTGGTTCTCTGGGTGTGGTTGTGGAAAATGGGAAGAGCAGTAGAACATGGGCCTGGGGTGCCCTCCTGGGCATTGCCTCTGTCCCCCACCAGACTCAGCCCCTCCCAACCTCCCCAGGTTCCAGGCTTCACCCGTAACAGCTTGGTGAACACTGAGGGGCCATCTGGCCACCATTCAAATAGCAGCCAGACTGGCTGCAGGAGCACACTGCTGATGACCTGCCTTGCTGCCCACTCCCTGCTCACCCATGCACTCCCTGTTACTCACTTAGCACCCAGAAAGCCCTCTGCTTGCCCCTGTATTCCTCTCTCCATACTTCCTTCTTTCCTTCCTTTGTCCCCCCATCCCTTCTCTATTGTTCTGTCTTAGTCTTATCCTCACCCTCCTCTCCCTTTCTTTTTTTTTTCCTTCCTACTCATAAGGGATCCCTTTGTGCCAGGTGCATTCCACAGGGTCCCTGGGTCTGGTGGGCTCAGTCTAGGCTTGGGCACCAAGGAGGAACACATCAGGCTCTGAGCATAAACACTTCCCACCCAGCCAGCTGCCCCAGCTCAAGCCCCAGAGCTCTGTTCTAAGTGGTCCAGTTCTATGCACTGGCCCTAAAATACTCAGGGGCCAACTCTGAGCTATGATCTGAATGTGTCTCCCAAGTTTCCTATGTGGGAATTTGAACCCCCTGGAGGATGGGTGGTCTTGGCAGGTGTTCCTTTAAAAGGTGACTAGACCATTTTAGGAGTAATGCTCTGCAGAGAGCTACCTAGCTGGCCCTTTACCATGTGAGGCCCACACAGTATGGTGCTATCTATGAGAAACCAGGCCTTTACCAGACCCCAACCTGCCTGAACTTAAATCCTGGACTTAGCGGCCTCCAGAATGATGGGATAGAAATGGTTAGTGTTTGTAAACCTCACAGTCTGAGTCCTTACAGAAGTCTGAATGGAATAAGATTATTAGCACGATCAAACATTCCGAGGGCAGAGTCTGTACAGGCCAGAGTGCCCAAAGAAGGGCAGGGATTTGTCCAGGGCAACGCAGCCGATCACAGCCTGACTCACTCTGTCTCGCCTCTCTCCATCTCCAGGAGGTTAGAGGCTGTGTAAATCCCACACCCATGGGGGCTGTTCCCACCCAGTCAGGGAAAGTCTAGCGATGGCCGGTCAGAGTGAGGTCACTGATAGGATCCATGTGTCAGGCCATGTCCCTCCATATCCCTCTGGCCCAGCCCCACGAGGCCCCAGAGGAGCGCACGAAGGGTTGTGGTGTGTCAGTCCAGGAACCTCGCCCAGAGGTGTGAACACTGGGCTGAGGCCGCAGGGGAAGCAGCCCCAGCTGGACACCCGCCATGTGCTGGCCAGGGAGGGGGAGGGCGGGAAGGAGCGGCCTCCGAGCGGTGTGCTGCCCCTGGTGCTGAAGCCCAGCTCCTCGGCCTCGGTCAATCTGCTCTGGCATGAGCCCAGATGCTGGAACTGAGCTGCAATTTTGTCTGCAGCTCCTGAGAGCATTTTCACGTTCCTTCTGCGATACTCTGCTTTTGATGTCCACTCTGCTCGCTCGGCCACAGTCCTCGGCTGTCAAACACCAGTGGGAAGTTGCTGTGACGGTGTTCTGTGCAGGGAGAGTCCAAATCAGTGGGCCTGATGAGGAGAGTATTCCAGGTCGTCCAGGTGGACTAACTTTAGTGTGGAGGAGGCTTTGAGCACAGAGCGAAGCTTCCCCAGGGAAGATGCTCTGCCTCTGTAGACAGTGGCTCCAGCACGTCCCCAAGTCTCAGCCTCCCTTCCCGAGGGCTGATGCTTCAGCCTTAAGGTTAAGTCACCCCAGTGACACATCTGTTAATGTGGATTTCCCAGCTCTGTCTCCAGAGGAGCCATGTCCACCACACCTTCCACAGTGGGACTCACATTCTTGAGCCAAGTTTTCCTCATCCATCCTTCCATGATACAAAGGATTTTTCATTTCAGGCCTCAGAATAGTCTATCTTGTTGATGTACTGTAATTTGCTAAGGAATTTAGGTTATTTCTAAATTTATGCTATTTATACAGTACGTAGTAATGTGTCATATATAAAACAAGATTACAACATAGTTGTATAAGGTATGATTGAAAAGTACAGTGAATGTCTAAGCTTTTCAAAAAGTATATTACAGTAAAAGTGATCTCCCTCAAACATTCTTTTGCATCGAACACACTTATCCCATCATTCTTGTCACTTTCTGAAGCAGTTCCAGAAGTCCTCTTTCATGGGTATCTGTAGTTGTGCTATTGGGCACCTGCCTTTTCTCCATGTCTGGCTGGGCACACCTGCAGCCATGGCCACATCTCTGTGCCTTTCAGACCCTTCCACAATTACCACATACTAGAATTCTGTGCCAGGGGATGTCAATCAGCCTACTGTACTCTGTGGGTAGGTGTAGTGCCCGTGCCTATTTCATAAGAGAAAACATTGAGGTGCAGAGGGGAGAACGAATTCCCAGCCACATGGCCAGTGTGAGGCAGAGCCTGGACCCACACTGAGGCCTCTGCCCGCAGAGTCACACTCTCGGGGTTCCAGAGGCCACCACTTTGCCTCAGACCCTCTTGACAGGATGGGATTCCTTATAGATGACTCAGGCCCTGGACCAATGAGGCCACACTTCCGGGGTCTGTGGGGAGGGAAAAAGTGCCACTGGGGAAATCCCCACAATCTGGGCTTTGAGGAGGAGGCCAGGGCCTGGTTGGCCACACTTCTCCTGGGGTGGAGGAGGGTAGCTCCCGCAGCCAAGCCTGAACTTCCTGGGAGGCTGTATGATGTGAGGTCAGGGAAAGAGAGGAAGGTCACAAGAAGTGGGTTCTGCTCCAGCCTTCAGTGGCTGCTGGGAATTTCACAGGCTGCTTTTCCTGGGAACCACCAGGTAGGCATCCTAAAAATGACCTTTCCAAATTCTTTTTTTTTTTTTTTTTTTTTTGAGACAGGGTCTCACTTTGTAGCTCAGGCTGGCCCTGAACTCACTATGTAGCCCAGGCAAGCCTCAAACTCAGCAATCCTCCTGCTTCTGCCCGCAAGTGCAAGGGCACCATACCTGGCACTGTGGTCTGTGGTACTGATTGCTGGTGGGCGTGAGTCACCCAGCATTGCCCAGCATTGTTGTATGTCGTTACCAGGGATCAAACCAGAGACCTTGTGTTTGCCAGGCAGGTGCTGAATCTCCGGCCCCCAAATCCTATAGCTGTACTTCCCAAGAGCACATGATACTGGCCACACACATTTCCATCTCTACAGTAGCCACATTGCAAAAAATTTTTACAATTGAATTTAATTTGAATGAGACATTTTATTTAATCTAATATATCAAAATCATTTCAACATATTAGTATTAAAAATGATTAATGATCTGTCTTACATTCTTGTTTCTGTATAAAGTTCTAAGATTCCACATGTATCTCCCATTTACTCACTTTTCAATCCAGAATGGCCACATGCTGAATTCAAATATCCATCTGCCAACTGCCATCTGCCTGGCACGGAGATGCCAATGTGATGACACCACTTAGTCCCAGGGAGGGATGAGGCAGGGAAAGTTAGTGCCAGACGCCACCTGGGCTGGAGACCCAGGAATAACAAGGACGCCCCAGGTACCAAGAAACATACAACATTTTGATTTTCCAACAACCCCATTAAGCAAACATGATCATCCCTACTAATGAGATGAAGGGGCAGCTCAGAGAGGTTAGGTTAAGACACACAGCAGGATGGGAGTGAGTCACTCTCAGCACCAAGAGGACGCTGCTGCCCATGCCACCCCAGGATTACAGAGCTGAGTGGTCCCTCTGACCCCCAGCTCACCAAATGAGGGCGGACATCCAGGGAGGCCCTTCATCCATTCACACGTCCTGGCCTGGCCTGAGCACCTCAGAGGCCGGAGAAGAGTGAGGCTCGATAGTGTCCCAGGGTAGAAAGCGTATCTGGATCAGCCCTCAGACTCCCACTATGCCTCCTGCTACCCAGCATCCCTTTGGAAACCTGGGAAGTCCACAAAACCTCTGAGGTACTAGGGTCAGGGAACCTCAGGCCCCTGTGATTCAGGGAGAAGGAGGGACCTGCCACCACACGGAGTGATCGCCCCAGAGGCACGAGGCACAGGCCTGACTTCCCTGCAGAAGACAGCAGAAGGAGACAGATCTGAGAAGGGACCCAGGGCAAGGTGAGCATGCGTGGAAGCCAGGGGAGCCTAGGAGCCTACATGTCCCCCTTGTCTTTCCAGGGCTGCAGACTCCAACTCTGAGCTGTGTCAACCCATAGAGCTTCCCTGTGGCTCCTGCTCCCCTCCCCCAGCTCCTCCGCCTGTCCACACCAGAGTCACATCCGTGAGCTCAGCTAGGGTAATCTGAGGGTTCATCCTGGGAAGGCCTTGTGCCCACTGATCCCACAGGAAGACCAAGTCCAGAAAGGGCTGGGCCGAGCTCCCTGGCCACTGGAAGACATTGGTTCTGGGAATCTGTCCCACTGCCTCTCAGCAGCAGCTGGGGAAGGGCTCTGGTGAGGCCATCACATGTGACAGTGGCAGAAGAGGTGAGTTTGCAGCCTGGAGCAGGGCAGCGGCATGTAAGAGGCGCCCAGCAGCCTTGGCACTCCTAGCTGCAGCTGTGTCACCACAGTCTCCGCTTCCTCTTCATGGGGCGCTCCCCATATGAGTGTCTGTCTCCAAATCCTCCTGCATGAAAGGACGCCAGTCTCATTGGCCCACCCTAGCGATCACGTTTTCACTGGTAAAGACTCTATCCCCAAAAGGCGAGGGAACGGGGATTAAAAATTCAACATAATGAATTTTGAAGTATGAGGAGGGTGGAGGATCTAATTCCTATCCAGGCTCTGCCCCCTGCTATGCCCATGAGGGCCGCGTTGTGGTCCCCTGGGGTGGACCGGCTGGGCACAGCATCTCATAATGATGGCTTCAGTGCAGAATACAGTACCTGACTGACTGGGTCAGGAGCAGGGCCCTGGCGTGGGAGCTGTTATAATCTCCCAGGTGAGTCTGATGTGCAGGCCAAGGCGCCTGTAGAGTCTGCAGAGCGTGGTCTCTGCTGCCTCCTCAGCAAATCCATGCTCAGTTGGTGAAGCTGCCACAGGTCTGCCCCAAATCCCAACTGCGCAGTGAGGGGAGCAGGTGGGCACCGACAGCGGAACAAAGGGTCTTTGTCCTCGCTCCAGGTGGATCTTGTGTGCCAGAGCCGGGAGGGCCTCTCCCAAGCACGGAGTCTGGGCGGTGTGGGGATTTCCAAGGTGCTGCTTCCCCGGGGATTGTACCCAGGAAGTCCCTAGCGGATGGCTTGTCACAGGGAAGGGACAGAGATTCCCAGCCTGGCGGACAGGTGGAAGAATGGATGGTGCAAAGGACAAGAAGGGCTGACAGCCGTAGGGAGAGAGGGACTGTGCAGCAGTGGAGTGTGGTGGCAGCCTCTGCCACACGTGCAGGGTGTCAAACCTCCGCCCCACCGCCTGCCAGCGCTGTGTCTTAAACAAGTGGGATAACGTCTCCAAACTTCAGCTTCCACATCTGTGAAATGGGGAGTATAGAGCTAAGGCTTAAAGTGTGTGTGTGTGTGTGTGTGTGTGTGTGTGTGTGTGTGTGTGTGTGTGTGTGTTGGGGGAGTAATGCAGGAAGAAACATCACAACAGCCAGTTTCCATCACACCTTCTACAATATGAAGTCTGCCCCACTGCTCAACGCCTCACAGCCATGTTGGGGTCACACATCCCATACACAAGTCAGACCACTTGCAGCTTCTTACCTGTCTCCTGCTCCTAGACAGAGAATCTGGAGGGAGGGACTGAGGCCTCGTGCAGGGCTTGTGCTCACCAGCGCTAGGTCCCTTCTGAGAAGCACAGCTAAGGTGCAGATAACCATCACGACAGGTTCTCAAGAAGTCCTTGCAGAGCGAGCAGCTCGCTGTCACGTGACACATGCAACACCAGGCCTGAAACGTCCTTTGTTCCCCAGTTGCTAGGAAGTGTGTGGCTAAGAGGTGGACGGATGCACAAATGCAGCGTTTCCAGGCAGGGTCCGCCGACAACAGCCCCGAGGCCTGTCGTGGTTCGCAGCGGAGCTCAGCTCCTTCCCGCAGCCCTCGCTTGCTCTCACAGTCACCATGTGTTGCGCGGGCTAGAAGAAGAAACTTGATGCAGCGTGTCTACACCACAGGCTGTGCCCATCCCTCCTGCAGAGCAGAGGACGCTGGGGTCATAGCCCAGCCCTGCAGGCCCAATGCTGGGCCACATATCCGTGCCTGGCTCAGACTCCCAGCACCCAGGAACGTGCATCTGGGAGCCCACACCTAGCCTCACACCCACCGGCTTACTAGGTGTGTGAGTGAATGAGTGAGAAATCGATGAATGAAAATGCAAACAAGAGCAAGCCAGAACCGGTCCTCAGGCTTGTGACCTGCTGGATAAATACATGATAGTGTTCAGGCAACAGAAGGCCCCGAAGGCATTGGGCTCCCCCATGCACACTCGCGGGAACGGAGCCTCCCCTTTTTCCTAGGTGAGGTGAGATGAGGTGAGGAGCGGGGTTAGTGACAAAGCAGAAGAGGCTTTGGACACCTTCAGGGAAAGTCCCCTTGCACATCCCTCTGTGGGCCAAGAAGAAGCGTCTCCTGGACCCGGGAGTGTGGCCCAAGTCTGCCTCCTTCAGCCTCCCAGCACCCAGAGGCAGAGGCCTTCTTCCTGATCTGGAAACAAGATGCTGAGGCTCAGGAGAAGGGACAGCACTCACCGCTGGACACATGACCAAAGAATCAGGAATTGGAGAGGAAGAATGAGTCACTGCCTAGTGTCAGTGCTGCAGAACAGCACGAACGCACTCAGCACCCTGAGCTGTGCGCTCCGAAGAGCTACAGTGCTTGCACATCTGGGATGGAGGCAGACGCTCCATTTTCTTTGCCTAATTCAGCAGAAGAGAGACATTTCCACTGCTCGGGGCTCTGACAACTCGGCCACCTTTACTCGGCTTCCTCCTTCACCAAGTTGTTTTCTGGCTTCTGCTCCAAACTGGGTGCTGGAGGAACGAGCAGCTGGTTGCTGCTCTTCATCATGGGCCACTCGGTTTGCTCTGGCTACAAACCGCCGCTGGGAGGATGGTCGGGGCTGCGATGCAGAGTGTTAACCTGGAGAAAACTGCGGGGGACCTACGGACACCTGGATCGAATCTCTCATTCACTCAAAAACTCTCTCCAGCGGCCTTTCTAGGCCACACCTGGAACGAGGTACCAGGAACACAGTAATGAATTTACTCTTTCCTGCGCTCGAGAAGCTCCTAGAAGTGGGAAGCAGAGCTGTGGCCAGAGAAGCGTCTCCCCACCCTGCTGCGTGTGCAGCCTGGACTGCGGCTGGGGGCCCAGACCAAGGATTCTGGTGACAGCTGCGGGGACCAGGCAGGGAGCAGCAACAGCCTTGATTCTGCTGCAGCTGCTGCTGGCTGGAGCTAGCTCTGAGAGACAGAGGCTCCAGGAGCGCCAGGAGGAGCATGAGGCAGAACAGCGAAAGAGCCCCCTGGGATGTGTGGGACTCGGGGTGCCCGTCAGGTATCTAGGAGACTTCCAGGGGAAGCACAGAGCTCTGGGAAGTGCTGGGGTCGAAATGGTGCTGATGCCCCAGGGCCACTGACTGTGAGGAGCTGTGTCCGGGCACAGAGCTGACAGCTGTAAGAGGAAGCTCCTCCAGGCCACTTCCGTCCTCTGCTTGGAGCTGGGTGGAAAACAGCTGGCCTCCAGCCCTCTGCAGTGGGGCCTTCCTGCTCAGCCACGCAGCACACGAAGGAAATAACTTTATTAGCTGGTGGATGAAAAACAGGAAATGTATGCTGTGAATCGGGCACAGGCCGAGTTTCACTCACATCTAGTTTCTAGGAAACAGTTATGCGGCCTCAGACTAGGTTGGGGTTTTCTCAGCCAGTCTTTCTGGAAATGCCATACTTTTCTCAGGAAAAACCATGTCCTGTAGCCCCCACTTTAGGAGGTAATGGCAGCACACATCCCCACCCTAAGAAGCCTCACTTTCTTTCCCAGCCTTCCACCGCTCACAGTATCTCGATGGCTGACAGTGCTTCGTTTCCTGAGAACCTACATTGTGTTATACCACAGACACAAATTGAACATGTCAGGTAACAAATAAAGAGCACAAAAATAAGCAAAAAAGAATTCAGCTTTAAGAACTCAGAAACAGGGCCGGAGGGTTAGCTCAGTGGTTCCGGCGCCTGCCTCGCAAATGCAAGGTCCTGAGTTTGATCCCTGGTAACCACATACAATGCTGGGTGTGGAGACTCACGCCCACCAGCCATCAATACCACATACCACAGTGCCGGGCGTGGTGGCTCACGCCTGTAATCCCAGTACTCAGGAGGCAGAGACAGGAGGATTGCTGAGTTCGAGGTTTGCCTGGACTACATAGTGAGTTCACAGCCAGCCTGAACTACAAAGCAAGACCCTGTCTCTAAAAGAAAAAAAAAAAAAAAAAGAACTCAGAAACATTGGAAGCTAAAGGATGGAACAACACACATCAGACAAATATTAACTAAAAGAAAGCTGATATTGCTATATTGTCAAAACAGACTCGAAGATAGAACCATTATTATAATGTTTATATAAAGTGGACTGCTAAAGATTCCATTATCTAGGAAGAAATAAAACTTCAATTCCAGAACGCATAATAGCATGGTATTACATAAAATAGTAGAAGACCTATCAGGGTTCGAGTAAACCAAAAATCATCAGTAAGATTTTAGCAACCCCAATAAGAAAGGACTAACACATATATAGAAACCCACTCTAATTACTAAAGAACAAGACTTGACTGTAAAGTACATGTGCACTTCCTTTGCACATTTAATGAGTCGAGGCTAAAAATCAAGTCTCAACAAATTCCAAATACTCAATTTCATGCTGTTTTCTGACTAAAGAATTCAACAAGAGAAAAAATTCTAAATGAGCTGGTTTTTATTGGATATGATTTTTTACTAGCAATAAAAATACTCAATATCACTGGGCGTGGTAGCTCACGCCTATAATCCCAGCACTAGGGAAGCAGAAGCAGGAGGATTGCTGTGAGTTCAAGGCTTGTCTGGCTATGTAGTGAGTTCAGGGCCAGCCTGAACTCCAGAGCAAGAACCTGTCTCAAGAAAAAAAAAAAAATTCAGGGCCGGAGGGTTAGCTCAGTGGTTCCGGTGCCTGCCTTGCAAGCACAAGGTCCTGAGTTTGATCCCCGGTAACCACATACAATGCTGGGTGTGGAGACTCACACCAACCGGCCATCAATACCACATACCACAGTGTGGGGTGTGGTGGCTCACGCCTGTAATCCCAGCACTCGGGAGGCAGAGGCAGGAGGATTGCTGAGTTCAAGGATTGCCTGGGCTACATAGTGAGCTCAGAGCCAGCCTGAACTACAAAGCAAGACCCTGTCTCAAAAAAAAAAAAAATTCAATATCTTGGAATAAATCTAACAAAAGATGTGCAAGATCTTGAGTAAATTTTCACTGAAGTGAGGCCTAAATCAACAGAGATGTGTGCTATTTCATAAGTAGAGAGGCTCATAATCTCAAGGATATTGATTCTCCCTACACTGACTTGCAGCCTCTGCACCATCCCAAGCAAAATTCCCAATGACCTTTTCACTGTAGAACAATTCAGTGTGGGCTTTCTTCCTCACCATTCATACAGAACTGTAAAGGTTAAAATGGTCTTTCACGGGGCTAGGATAGGACAGTTCTAACAGAATACAAACAATAGCACACAGATTGACACAAACAGAAATTAATGTTTGTATAATACTTGGGGGGGGAGTTTGCTGATAACCGGTAGGAAAACTAGAAAACTAACTCATTATTATACCTTGATTTTGTATTTTAACTAAACCTCAAGTAAATGAACTGCTATAGCTGGTGAAAAAGGAGAGAGACAGACAGAGGGACAGAGACAGAGACAGATAGACAGAGACAGAGAGAAGAATGTCGGTGCATGTGTCTGCTTGGGATTAAACCCAGGGCTTTGTACACAGTAGGCAAGCACTCTACCATTCATCTATCCCCAAACTCTAGTCATTTATTCATTCTTTTCTTTTAGATGAAGTCTTGCTAAATTGCCCAAACTGGCCTCAAACTTGCAATCCTCCTGCTTCAGCTTAGCTAATAAATAAAAAATAATTGGATTAAAATATCACCGCTTTGTATATCCTGTTTATAAGATAAAAGCAGGAAAAAAGATAAAAATCACCCTGGAACATCTTGTAATGCCAGAGAGTAAGCACATGTTCAAAGAATGATGGGGATTTCTCAAAGGGATCCAAGAGCCAGCTTGAAGAGACTTCCACCGGCCAGCCTGCGGCCACTTCAAGTTTTAAAATAAATAACAATAGCAAGAAATCACAACCCACTGAATAAAATAGAAGACTATGAGTCCATACTGATGTAAACAAATGAGTGAGTCGAAACTTTGATGAGTTTGAGATACTCAGTTTCGAAGCTTCTCTCTATAAAGTCACAAAGGAGAAAAGAATAACTTCACATTATACCTTGATAAAAACTAAGGCCTAAAATTTGAAAAAAAAAAAAGTAATGTCACAGTGGTAGAAGACTGACAAACGTCACCTTAGTAACCAGAACAATCCAAGTCACAGACCACTGATAAGGAATGAGGAAAACATGCAACAAATGAACGCAGTGCCTACATCAGCACTGAGTTCGCTTGCAGTTATTGGAGACACTACTGGGCAATCCCAAGTTTAATGGAGGCTGAGGGATGGATAAAGTGATGAGTCCACACTGCTTGCCTGGGCTGGATGAGGCACTGTTGTTTCAGAGAAGACAGCCTTTATTAAAGGCCTGAGGAGTGGTGGGGAATCAGGTCCTTACCTCACTCTCAAAAGACTGGTGGGAAGGCTGGAAATTTGGCTCAGTGGTTCGGGTACCTGCCTGGCAACCACAAGGTCCCTAGTTCGATCCCGAATAACCAAATATGACAATACCAGGCGTGATGACTCATGCCCACCAGCAATCGGTGCCACACACCACAGTGCCAGGCATGGTAGCTCATGACTGTAATCCCAGAGCTCCGGAGGCAGAGGCAGGAGGATTGCTGAGTTCCAGGCTGGCCTGGGCTATCCAGTGAGCACAGGACCAGCCTGAACTACAAAGTGAGACCCTGTCTCAAAAAAAAAAAAGGATTCATGGGAACTAAAATTCTTTGTAATGAATGTATTTACTACTTTTCTGTACTTTTGTGGTCCTTTAAAATTTTTTTGAGAAATGCAAAATCGTAATATCTATATCTTACTTTGTATCCTATTTAAACAAATTATTTTCTTCATTGACAAGGAAAAATATAAATTGGTGGTGTACAACATGATATTTTGACCTATATATAGTGTAAGATGATTATATCAAGCTGATTAGCATATGCATTATTTCACATGCTTTTTGGTGGCAAGAACAGTTTAAAAATCTATTCTGTTTTCAAGTATATGATATATTGTTACTACCCACAGTCACAATGATCATGTGACATGATTCCTCCTAAGTGAAATTTATGACTTTTGACCAACATTTCCCTAACCCCTGAGCAAGGGAAATTTGATGTATTAGATATTTGATTATATTAGAATATCAATTATTTAAATTATTAAATATCAATTATTTAAATTGCTTATCTTTTAGACTTGGTGAAGCACTGGTAGAGTATATTTATACATGAAATGTTATGATGTCCGGTATTTGTCAAAATAACTTAGGGTTGGGTGTCTAGATGGAAAACAGCCACAAACTGTTAAGTGCTCAGGTTAACTGATGAGTACACACAATTCACTGAACTTTTAAATCTCCAAGGTAAATGTAATAAGAGCTAATGAATAGCTACGTGGAGAGGTAATGGATCTACAATGTCTATTACATTGTTGGCTTGGTCTTTACCGTATCTGTTTAATTATTTTCCTTAACCACTTAATGGTCTACCCCAAGCATCACTCGGGCAGCATGGATTTGTTACCTACTGACTGTCACAAATTTTGCTCAGGCAGGTATCATTTCAATCAGTCAATTCTTGTTTTGAATAAATTTGAAAAATTGTCATTTTTATATTTCTTATTATATTATCTTATAAAAATGCAATTTTCAGTCACCCTATATTTAAATAATTGGGCTGGTGAGTGCTTGTGCAATTCATAAAGCACTGAGGGTATAAACAGGGAGTATAATCAATTTTATCATTTTTTCCAAAGGACACCTTTGAAAGGTAACATTTAAATTTTATCCTTTTGGGAGAATAACTTGTTCATGGGAACAGAATTTATTTTTCAAATGAGCCACTCGAAATAATGCTTGCATACCTCAAAAGGAACTGACTGACTATATTCTAATACTTCTCTAAAATAGAATACTGTGAATTTTTTTCACTACTAGGAAGAGGACCCAGGGCCTTCACACTGAGCTACAACTCTAGCCCTTTTATTTTGTGCCTGGGTCTTGCTAAGTTGTTCAGTTATCTAGATGAGGCTCTAACTTACTATCCTCCTGCTTTAGCCTCCCAGAGTGCCAGGATCACAAGTATGCACCACCGTGCCTGGCATGAATACAATAGCATTTAGGTTTATAAATTTAATTTTTTAAATAACTTTGAGGAAAATGGCTGCATTTGGGTTTGTGTGTTGACTGTGACCATTTTTACTACCTGGTGCAGAGTTTGTGTACAGAAGCAAAATTTTGTGGAACCAAATTGTTTGCAAATAAAAGCATTCATGAACCAAGATATTACTATATTGTCTTAATAAGGCAGCTCTATTTTTAACACCATCAGAAGATTTCTAAAACCTACTTGTAAGTGAAAGATTAATGTCATAACAATATATGATGATTGATTCTATCATAATGTACCCACAAATACTTTGTGCATGTTGATACACATACTGAAATTTTTTCTGAAGAAAATACATCAAACTATCAAGCTCTCACTTTCTGGTATACACATTGCAAAGTGAATCATTCAAATTAATGCTAATAGTATTTTTTGAGAGAACATTTTAAAGAGAACTTTTATATAAATGAACCATTAACAATTTTGTAAATGACCATTAAAAGATACAACACCTACTTGAAACACATTCCAGAAGGACAAGATGAGGATGAGAAATTCTGTTCTACCATTTATCAAGACCTATCAAGGTAAGTAATAATAACTACAAGTCTAGCACTTAAATGGTGGCACTGATGTAAGAGACAGATATAGGACAAAATCGGCACCACGTATCAATAAATGACACTGAGATAATAGTTGATATTTTAAAATCAAAATCAGAGCAGATTAGGGCCAGAGATTTAGCTCAGTGGTTCCGGCTTCTGCCTCGCAAGCGCAAGGTCCTGAGTTCGATCCCGGTAACCACATAGAATGCTGGGCGTGGTGACTCACGCCCACCAGCAATCAATACCACATACCACAGTGCGGAGTGTGGTGGCTCACACCTGTAATCCCAGCACTCGGGAGGCAGAGACAGGAGGATTGCTGAGTTCGCGGCGGCTTGCCTGGGCTACATAGTGAGCGCAGGGCCAGCCTGAACTACAAAGCGAGACCCTGTCTCAAAAAAAAAAAAAAATATTAGAGCAGATTCTACACCAAAATCAATTCCAAATGAGTAAAAGTTGCCTTCGAAAGGTAGTATTTAAATTTTATTAGGTAAATACAGGCACTTCTCTGAAAAGTTTAGCATAAGCAAGTATTGTTAGCAGCGGACAACAACAGGGCAAAGCATAAACCAAAATGATGGATGAACCTGAATGAAAATGGAGAACTGTTGTTCATCAAAAGACATCATAGAGAATGTAGAAAGACGGGCTACAAATTTGGATATATATTTGCAATGTGCATAACAAGTTAATTACCCAGGAGGCCACATTCTCTATATATGCATGTACACACAGCTTTGAATTCCCAGTAACTAATAACAAAGGGACATCACCCCTACCAAGTGCCTACCCACCTCTTCACGCCCCCCAGAGCAACCTCTCCTTGAGGACTGTCAGTGGAGGACAGGTCCTCCTTGAGTAGGGCTGTGAGCTCAGCCTGCACCTTAACCCTCCCCCTCCGGCTCCAGATCCGCTTGCTGCCCTCAGAGGCCCCAGATGTACAGGTTTCCTAGGGCTGCAGTAAGAAAATACCGCAAAGTAATTCAAACAACAGAAGTGTATTCTCTCAGTGTAGGAAAACAATAGCCATATTGTCTTAAGGCTCACTTTGATTGCCTTGCTTTAATTTGATTACATCTGCAAAGACTTTATTTACAAATAAGATCATAGGGGTTAGGACTTCAATATCTCTTTTGGAGGGACACAATTCAAACCACAACCCCCGTCTCATTCCTGCCTTTCTGGTCAGTTCTAGCGCCGGGGCTACCCCAGCCTAAGAGAAGAGCAGGAGACTCCTGTGCTTGCTGAACCCACCACCAGCCCCCACGGCCCTACCAAAGTCAACACTGTACTTAAAATCTTATCTTCCTGGTCACAGAGTCTTGAACGGGTCACACCTGCTCAGAGCCTCGTGTTCTTCAACTGTAAAATGAGAGGTTATGAGAGAGACCTCAAAGGCTTATTAGAAGGGTCAAAAGGTGCTGTCTGTACAAGCGCCTGTGTGCGGCAGGCGTGCCTTGGCCTTCAGTAAGTAACTGCCTTCTTATCACCAGTCTCCAAGCGCTACTTGGAGAGAGAAAGCCTGGCCATGACCTTCAGTGGTTAGTGACCTTCTCAAGGGCAGAGCTGTGTCCTGTACTTTTTAATTCCCCAAGTGCAGTCCTTGCAGCTGTCTCACCAGCGTCACAATGTCTGGGTCGTGTGACCCTGAAGAAAGGGCAGCCCGACACCAAGAGCTAGCTGCTGACCTCTGGGAAAACAGTGGGAGTCGCCACACTCATGTCAGGAAGCAAAGTCTTGACCCCAAGACAGGAACTAAAAGGACAAAACTGGACTTCTCAGTGGGCGGCCGGCCCTGTTCTCGTTCCCTTCTCCCAACCCCCACCCTGGGTCTGACCCCATTGAGATTTAGGGATGTTTATTTTTTGTGTGTGCATGTGTGGGAAAACAGAGTGGGATAAAATATTTCCTTGCATCTGGAAAGTTATTTTGAGCTGGGGCAGCCAGACGATGCTCCTGGTGATGGACGCAGGCTGGCCAGGCTGGGCGCTTGCCTTCTGGCCTCCCTTGCAGGACCCACAGTTCTGTGATGACCCCCCATTCTCACCCTAGTCACTCATCCTAGGGTAGTTTGGGAAAAGCTTTTGGTGCTCCTTGGACGGTATCTTCCAAAGGGGAAACTGAGGCTTGTGCTGCCCCCTCCTGGAGATTTCCACAAGGAAAATAAGAGTGTGGTGTTGAATACGCTGTCGAGCTACTTAGGATACAAAAGCCCATGGCTACCACAACAGCCCGTTCCTCTGCAGACCGCAGCGGAGGACGAGACCTCCCTGGGGTCCCTCTGACCCTCTACAATTCCCCTCCCCTCATTTCCATTCGTTGTCCACTCGGCTTCTGGAGGGCAAGTTGACTCAACGCCAGTCTCTCCTACGCCTTCACCATCCTACCACACCTAGAAAGCAGGCAGAGCCCACAGGTGGTCCGTAGGTTTTATCCGACTACAGTGGGCCCCCAGCCCAGCCTCCATTTTCTGTGTGCTCTGAGGCCAGGCTGGCTCTGTCCACCCCTCAAACTGCTGACAAGTCACTTAAGAGTTTCGGGTGCTTTATCTGATTTTGTCTCCACAATGCATCTGGGCAAGTGTACCTCACAGGGCCAGGAGCCGGCTGGAAGTGATGCTTTCCAATGTGCCCACCACACAATAAGAACTTAACAAATGTTGACTTCTTCCTTCCTTGTGAACCCACACCCTGTCTTCTTTACAAAACCCAAGTGATACACACATAAATCTCCCTGTGGCAGCTGCTGATGGAAGGCACGGAGGGAGAGGAAGGAAGGCAGAGGGGCAAGACTCCTAGAGCGACCCCTGGTAACAGCCCGGCTCTCCCCGTCCTCAGCCTGCGCAGTGGAGCTGGGGAGCCGTGTACTGAACTCCTTCCATCCAACCTTAGTTTCGGGGCCCTGTCTCCTTTTATAAGCAGGCGGTGAGCCCCTCCCCCAAGGCAGGTCCCAGGAGAGCAAGGAGCAGCCTTAGACTTCCTGTTTCTGAAGGTGAGGCAGGAGGGAGGAGCATAGCGAGGAGGGGAGATGCCCCACTGAGCAGTTCCCGGAACCTCAGGACAAGCCGGGCTGGGGGGTTGGGATGGGAGAGGGAAGCGCATCAGAGCCCTAGCGGTGCACGAAATAACGGTCCGAAGCCCTTGGGACTTGCCCAGGATCTGAGTCTCAGAATGTGGCCCCGAGGCCGAAAGAAGCAGGTCCTGGGAGCTTGTTGGTTATGCGGAGTCCCAAAGCTACCGCCAAATCAGATGGGGATAGGCCTATCCAGCAGCCAGTTCCTGGGTATTAAGGTTTTATCTGGGGTTTGCAAACTCGGTAGAGTTTGAGAACACTGCTCCCAGTGACCCCTTCATTCCACAGTAAGGGACCCAGGGCCCTGCGAGGGAAATTCTCGTCCTGGTGTCCTGCAGCCAGTCAGTGACCCCGGCCCCACCTTGGGGGTCTTGGATCAGTTTTAGCCCATCCTGACCCCGTGCGCACGGCCTGTCTCCCTCAGTGTACACAGCCGAAGAGTGAAACTGGGGCAGAAAGGTCTTGGCTGAGGAGCCTGGGAGCCGGAGTTTGGTCCTAACCATGTGATCTGCCTCTCGGAGACGAAGTTTCCCCTGTGGCTCTCTGAGACGGACTGAGGTTGGCAAAACAGGCAGGCAGTGCAGTCAGCACACTGACTTTCTCACAGCAGACAGCAGTTTCCCTGAATCCAAGGCCTATCCAGCAGCGAGCGCTCGCCAGCAGGCTCGCCAGTTCCAGCTGCCCGCACTGCTCTCTGCACAGTCCAGGTGACTCTGAAACTGGCCCCTTCAAGCCCACTGTCCTTGAATGGCCTGTCCGCTCCCAGCACTTATCAGAGGCCCCGGCTCGGCTGGCAGCCAGCGAGCTGTCTGCTATTGCTACTCTGATGCCCACATCCCTGGACTGTGACAGGGTGCCCACAGGGGGCCCATGCTGGGAGCACCCAGAGGGCATCTGCTTGGTTATAGTCCCTGGGGCTTGGCTGTCTGGGACCCATCAGGAACCAAAGAACTTTTTCTCCTCATCGATGGGGATAGGAAGGAGTTCTCCAGAGGCTGGTGTGGCCAGCCTGGGTAGGGCATGGCACTGGTGCTGGTGGGGGCGGGGGGAGGATGTAAGAGAGAGGCAGGTATCACCTCAAGGGCCGGAAGGCTGGGAGATGCTGAGCAGCAAGATGGAAGATCTAGGCTAAAAGGTCCAATCTGGCTGGGTTTTTATTCAAGCTCTGTCACTGTGTGGATAAGGGCAAGATATTTGCCACCACTGACCTCAGATTCTTAGTCTGCAAAGTACTCTAAAGGGTTCTGGCATGTCCACAGGAGTGCTGGAGCCCACCTGAAACTGTGGCTATGATGCGTGGTTCTATCTGAATGACCCTGTATTTAAAAGCATTATTGGGCCAGGGATTTAGCTCGGTGGTTCCCTCGTCTGCCTTGCAAACGCAAGGTCCCAAGTTCGATCCTGGTAATGGCATATTACCGATGTCAAACATGGTGATTCATGCCCATCAGTAATCAGTACCACACACCACAATGCTGGGCATGGTTCATGCCTGTAATCCCAGCACTCGGGAGGCAGAGGAGGTAGACTGCTGTGAGTTCGAGGCTTGCCTGGGCTACACAGTGAGCTCAGGGCCAACCTGAACTACAAAGCAAGACCCTGTCTCAAAAAAAAAAAAAAAAAGCATTGTGAAACCATTCAAACAATTCATTATTTTATTTTCTTAAAGAGAAGAGGGAAACTAAATAGCAGCTATGTAACATTTCCAGAATCTACTTCTACCCTTACTGCTTCGCTCTCCCTCCCCTCAATCCCAATCTGTCCATCCCTTCCCCGCCCCCTCTTGAAGTGGATCCACTTGGCCTCTCAGCTGCAGGGAACTAATAGGATTGGCTGGGAGAGGACAAGTGTGTGTTGCTGACCTATATCTCATCAGAGGTGTAACAGGATACAAATGATCAACACAGGAGAGGATTCAACGGCTTTGTCTAACCCGGCCCACTAGCAATACTGCCTCTCCGCAATACTGCCTCTCCACTCTGTCCCTTTCCTGTCCTGTCCTTTCTAGAGGTGCCTGCAGTGCTAGTTCAGAGCTGAGGGTGGAGAATTGAGTTACAGGTGGACAGAGAAGATCCAGAAAAGGGGCAATGGGGAGGAGAAGGACTTGGTGAAGGAGATTAAGACTCTGTAATTTATTAAGAATATCGGAGAGGGTTTCATCACTTCCCGAGGCATAGAAAACTGGAAAGAGCATCACTCTGCTTCTAACAAGAAAAGTCAGATAAACTACAAATCCAAGAGTCCTAAGTTTTCTCTTTGTCTCTCTCCCTCCCTGTCTCTCTCTGTCTCTGTCTCTCTGTCTCTGTCTCTGTCTCTCTCTCTTTCTCTCTCTCTCTCTCTCTCTCTCTCTCTCTCTCTCTCTCTCTCTCTCTCTCTCTCTCTCTCTGTCCTTTCATGCTTTACCACTAAGCTAATTCCCCAAAGACAACTTCTCTTGAGCCCATCAGCAGGCTAAGGTCAGCAAACAACCAAGTACTCTAAATGCCAATGAGGCCAGATAAGACCTGAGCATTGGCTCATGGGACCCCAGCACAGGAGGAAGAGGCACTGGCCGCGGTGTGAGCAAAGAAGAAAACAGCTAAAGTTTAACGCTGCTCAAGGCCTAGCGTTTGGCTTCCATGACAATAGACAGCCCTACACTCAACGTGAGTTTGAGAAGCTTCAGCAAAGAGATGGGAAACTTAAAGTTTGGCTTGAATTTAAATCCCAGAAGTAAAAATAACAATACCAGGTATGAAGAAACTTTTTAATAGGCCAACTGTAGTAGCACTGTAATTCCAGATTCTGGGAGGCTGAGGCAGGTGGGTCGCAAGTTCCAGCCAACCCACAGCAACTTTGCATGATCCTATCTCAAAATAAAAATTAGAAAGGCAACAGATGTGGCTCAGCACACAGGGTCTGGATTCAACCCTCAGTACCACTAAAAATAAATAAATGAACCTCTCAGTACCTTTTCATAAGACTCAAAGCAGCTGAAGAATGAATCCATGGGCTTGAAAGTAGGTCAGTTAAAATTACCCATACTAAAACACAAAGAAAGTAAGAGCTAACATGGAAACAGAGCTTATGTGTATAAAAGGAGGTAGAAAGCAGAGGAATGGAAGAAATAAGAATCAAGATGTATCATGAACAGGTACAATTCTCAATGATGAATGTGACCATAATGTATGTATAAAATGTACCAATAAACTTAACTTTTAAAGAAGAAAGAAAATAAGAGCTGAAACAAAATAAAACAAAAACAGAGTCCAAGGCTGTGGAATAATATTAAATAGTCTAATAATTATACAGCTTAAAGGTCAACAAAGCAAAACCAAACCCCATTATTAAGAGAGGAGCAAAGATAAAAACCAAAGCATATTTCTCATAAGAAACTAACAAACCAGAAGAGTTAAATAGTACCTCCAAAGCACTGAAAGAAAAACAGCAGCAAGAACTGATAACTCAAAAATACATCTTCCAAAAGAAGAAGCAAAATACCTTCAGATAAACAAAAGCTATGAGACATGATAGCTAGAAGACCCAAGCTACATGAAATGTTAAAAGTAGAGACAAAAAGAATGATACTGATATTGTGTGGCTATAAAAAGCCTCATGTGCCAAAGTTTTGGTCACCAGCATGGTGTTGATAGGCATTAGAAAAATTAAGAAGTGGAACCTAGTGGGAGTTTTTAGGTCACTGGGAATGTACCCTAGAAGGGAACTGTGGGATTCTAGTCTCTTCTCATTTTTGTAGCCAGCCATGAGGTAGATGGACTTCCTCCCCATGGGCTCCTTCCATGATGTACTGTATTACATCACCACAGGCTCAGAACAGCTGACCAACCAGTCATGGACTGAAATTTCCAAAACTGAAGCAAAACAAATTCTTCTTCTTTATGAATTTATTATCTCAGATATATTATTATAGGAACAGGAAAGCTAACCAATACAAAACAAATTTTAGACATATACAAAAAATGAGTAGCTATGGAAATGATTTTAAATAAAGATATATATAAAGACTTTCTCATAATTTCAATTGCTCTAAAAATAACAGACCAAAACAAAAATAATAATGTAGTGTGGATTTATAATATATAAAATACATGATTAAAACATAAGGGATAGTCTATTGGAATTGAAAGAGTATTTTTTTTTTGGTCTGTTTTTGTTTTCTTTTTTGGCATACCAGGCATTGAACTCAGACCCTTGTGCATTCAAGATTGTCATGGAACCACTTGAGCTAAATCCCCAGCCATGTTTTTGGTTTTTTGAGACAGGGGTCTCTCTTTGTAGTTCAGGCTGGCCTTGAACTCACTATGTAGCCCAGGCTAGGCTTGAACTCACAGCAATCTTCCTGCCTTTGACTCCCACTTGCTGAAATTACAGGCATGTGCCACCACTCCTAGCTGGGTATTGTTTTAAATGTTTACAGCTGTGTGGAAGCATATAGTATTGTCTAAATGTAGATTGGGAGAAATTAAAAGTACATATTTTAAATCCTTGAGAAACTACTACACAGCCAGGCATGGTAGCTCAGGCCTGTAATCCCAGCACTCAAGAGGCAGAGGCAGGAGGATTGCTGAGTTTGAGGCTTGCCTGGGCTACATAGTGAGCTCAGGGCCAGCCTGAACTACAAAGAGAGACCCCTGTCTCAAAAAAAAAAAAAATTAAAGACTGGGACTAACAAAATGGTGGTGGTCATGGCCAGCAGAGCTGGGCTTATGAGAGATTCACAGACACTCCAGCACTTGTTTGGCAGTCAGGATATCAAGGACTTTGGTGAGAAATGCTAACTGGAGCTGAAGAAAGCAAACCCAGGCCTGAGCATTCAAATCCGTGAATGCTTTGTGCAGCCTAAACCCTTGGCTCGCTAAATATTTGACCAAGAGAAGAGTCTCTCTGAACCACTGATCAGGTAACCAGAGCCCTGGAGACTGTGCTAAGTAACAAAGTCTGAAGCCGCCGCTGAGGATTGTAAGACCCCAGGATTTGGGCTTTGCTGCAGTACAGTATAGAAAAGAATCTGTTCTCCTATTACTCATAAAGCTTGGGTTGTAAAATGCTGCCTGAACAACAGTTTAAAAATGAAAACCTTAATTAAAAAACCCATAAGTGGGGCCGGAGATTTAGCTCAGTGGTTCCGGCACCTGCTTCGCAAGCGCAAGGCCCTGAATTCGATCCCAGTAACCACACAGAATGCTGGGCATGGTGACTCACACCCACCAGCAATCAATACCACATACCATAGTGCCAGGCATGGTGGCTCACACCTGCAATCCCAGCACTCAGGAGGTAGAGACAGGAGGATTGCTGAGTTCAAGGCTTGCCTGGGCTACATAGTGAGCTCAGGGCCAGCCTGAATTACAAAGTGAGACCCTGTCTCAAAAAAAAAAAAAAAAAAAACCATAAGTGGTCATGTTAATATCAGACAAAACAGACTTCAGGTTAAGGCTACAGAATTTCGGCAGCAGCCACCATCCACGGGCATCTCGCAAACATAATGCTGAGCAAAAGCAGCCAGGCTTAAGAAAGTACAGTCTGGGGCCAGAGGGTTAGCTCAGTGGTTCCAGCGCCTGTCTCGCAAGCGCAAGGTCCTGAGTTCGATCCCCGGTAACCACATATAATGCTGGGTATGGAGACACGCCCACCAACAATCAACACTGCATACCACAATGCCGGACGTGGTGGTTCACGCCTGTAATCCCAGCACTTGGGAGGCAGAGACAAGAGGATTGCTGAGTTCGCAGCGGCTTGCCTGGGCACCATAGTGAGCTCAGGGCCAGCCTGAATTACAAAGTGAGACCCTGTCTCAAAAAAGCAAAAAAAAAAAAAAAAAAAAAAAGAAAGTACAATCTGTGATTCCTTTGTTTTAAAGTCTGAATGCAAGCAAAACTACATATATTGTTGGACGTCAAGGGCCAGGCCATGGTAATGCCCAGAATGGAGCTTTCAGAGTCCTAAAATGTCCCCTGTTATCATCTGACTGCTGGATACATGGACATGTTCAGTTTGTGAAACTTCTCTGAGTTAGCATGTTTACTATGCACAGTTTTCTGCAGGTAAATTGTACCATAGAAAGTTTTTTCAAACATATGGCATTAACATACATAATGACAATAGCTCACAAGTTAACGGGAGAAGATAAATGTGCTCAAAACTCCTTTATTATTCCACAGAGGGTAAAGCTATTAGCTACATAGGATTTTGGTGAGCTCTGGGTGAACCATTAACCATACAAAGTTGCATATCTCTCAAATTAGTAGAGAGAAAAATTGAATGGTACTACATAATTGATCCAAATGAGAGTGAGGAAAGGTAGAATAAGAAATGAAGTAAATGGAAAACACCAACTAAGTAATAGATTAAGTCCAGAAACTTCATATTTATATAAAGTGTATGTAAGTATATCAAATGCTCCAGTTCAAAGATAAATTTTCTGCTTATCAAATGTCATTAGATGGAATGAAACACCACATATAATCAGAAAAGCACCTACATGCAGAATATATAATGGAGTTCTAAGAAGAAAATGGACAAAAACTTGAACAAGCACTTTATGAAAAGAAAAACCAAATGGCAGATAAATATATGAATATAAATTCAATGTTAATAACTAGAAAAATTAAAAGTACAGGTACATTTACAAATCATTTGTCATTAAGAGAGATGCAAATGAAAACAGCAAGATTCTACTTCACTGCTTCTGCAAGGCCTAACACCCAAGGTAACAAACGCTGATCAGGATGAAGAACAAGATGACTCATTCATTGCTGGTAAGAACACAAAATATTATAGCTACTTTGGAAAACAGTTGGCAGTTTTCTGTAAACATACACCCACCATACTACTCAGCAGTCACACGTCTAGACATTTATTTGAGGGAACCGCAAACAAGTGAGTACAAAATCCTGCACACAAATGTCTATGGCATCCCAGGGATCAGATGAGACCACCCAACTCTGAAGTCTAAAGTCAATTTAAAGTCAACTGATTTTAGATGTTAACCCGACCCACAAAATATTTTCACAGCAACACCTAAAGTAGTGTTTCATAATGTAACTGGGCTTATGGTCCAGACAAGTTCACATGAAATGAACCATCCCAAGGCTGTCATCAAGAAAGTAAATAACAAATGCTGGCGAGGCTGCAGGGGGCGGAAAAACCCTTCTCCCTTGTTGGTGGGAATGTAAACTAGTACAACCACTATGGACATCAGTATGGAGAGTCCTCAAAAAACTAAAACTAGGAATTTCACAGCTGAGAGTGGTTGTGCATGCCAGTAGTCCCAGCACTCAGGAAGCTGAGACAGGAGGATCACCACAAATTCAAGGCCAGCCTGGGTTCCATAGTGAGTTCAAGACCAATCTAAACTACATAGTGAGACACTGCCTTTAAAAGAACAACAACAAAATCCCATGCAATCCAATTATTCTCCCTCTAAGTATCTTTCTCAAAGAGTTAAAGGCATCATATAACAGTGATACATGTATATCCATATTTATAGCAACACAATTTGTAATAGCTAACCCTTGGAAATGCCTTATATGCCCACCAACAGATGAATGAATAAAATATGGCATTTATACATGATGGACTAGTACTCTGCCATAAAGAAGGATAAATTTGAGACACTTGTAGGAAAACAGATGCATTTGAGACCATAATGGTAAGCAAAATAAACAAGACACACAAGCTTAAATATCAAAGGGTTTATCTTACAAGTACAAAAGAGTAAAGAGCAAAGTATAAATAACTTAAAGAGCAAAATAAAAGATAAATAATAGGAAACACAGAGACAGATCTTTGGCAAATGGAAAGGAGACCAAGAGATGGAGGGAGGGAGGAGGGAGAGAAGGGGAATGAGATGTCAAATGGATTAAGGTATGTTATGTACATATAACACCCAGAAAAGGAAAAAAGATCAAGACAGAAAAACAGCTGAGTCATTAGAGAGTCTGGGAAGAGGAACTGGCTACATAGGGGAAGCGTAGGAGAATTTTTAGAGTGACTAAACTACTATCTATGGTTCTGCAGTGGTGTGTTCATGACACTATGTAACTATCAAAACCAATCAAAATTTACATCACACAAAGTAAACTTTAATACATGCAAATTTTTATTTGAATCTTTATTGGTACATTATATATACACATCATGATCACACTCAATACTGAGAATTTGTACCAGTATATGACAAATTTAATTTTCATTTTTCCTATTCCCCTACCCGCCCTACAACCCCTATAATATACATAAAATTTGTTTATTTTTTTAAAATTGTATTTCCATCACATTTTTTTAATTTCCCCTCATGACTTACCCCAACTCTTTTCCCCTTGGATATAATATCCAAATGCATGCAAATTTTGAAAATCAATCAAGCAGAAAGTCAAGGGCTCTCAGGGTTCTCAGTGACGAAAGAAGCTAACTGTATTATAAATGTATGAAACAACATTTGAAAGGGGTAAGAAAAGAGAGCTGACCTAAATAATTTTGAAAACACAGTGTTTTGACTGAAACTATACAGCTTAAGACAAGAATGATACACAGGCACTGCATTGTACTTGGTAAAATTATTTCTCACAGGGATACTGACTCACAATTCTGAAATTATTGCACATGTATACTGAGGCTGACCAAATAAATAAGTGGATAGTGGAGGAGGGGAGCAGATTTCTCACTGTTGGGAAGAGAATGAACAATGTGAAGCTGGATTAGCATCGCACTTCATCAGTATAGTTGATTTAATGTAGAGATAGATATATACAGAGCTCATTGGAGATATATGTTTTTAAAAGTCTATGTGCCTGCATTTCCCAGCTCTTTCTACTGTGGGGGTTGGGTGGGGGCTGGAGGCCATGATACCTCCACATACACCTCAGTGCTCACGCCCAGTGCTCAGATCTTGGTTTCTAATACCATTCTTCAATAAAGGAACCAGGGCTTCTTAGAGAAACAGCTAGGTCTAGAGAAGAGACAGAATAAGTACAGGTGAGTCTGGAGATTTCTGTAGTGTCAGAAAGTAAAAGAAGTGTTCTAAAAACATAAGGATGGGGTTATGACAAGGGACAAAGAAGTCGATCCAAAGGAGTCTCTAATGATCAAAACTTAAACAATTTCAACAACAAAATAAATAATATAGCCCAGTATCATTCAAAGTATAAAATAAGTATTCAGATGTCATACTGAGGTAAATAAGTGATTGATACTGTGAAAACATAACTGGAGAGAAGAGAGAAATTTCTCACAGAGAAGAATTCCAAGAAATTTATGTGCATGGTCCTCCCCAGGCAGAGCATTACCTCCTCCCACCTTGAGTATGAAATGTGCTGTGTGTAATTTTCTTCCACAGGTCGAGAACATAAAGTGACATCGTCTCTAATGAATCATGTGGATACTACAAACTCGAAATAATCCGATTAGGATATCACTTTCTGTGATATTCTTTCCTCAAGCCAAACGCTAACCCAACCACAAGCACATCAGATAACCCAAATGGATAAACAATCTTCAAAATACCTGACCCGCAAAGCAGCAAAGTCATGAAAAACCAGGACAGACTAAGGTAGTACGGTTGACACGAGAAAAGACCAAGGAGACAGGATAACTAAATGAAATGTGGTCTCATAAGTGGAATCCTGAAATAGAAGAAAGAGCTGGAGTGGAAGCCAAAGGAAGTGCACAGTTTAGTTAATGGTCACATAGCAAAGTTGATTTCTCATTTGTGACAAAAATTTCAAGGTAATATTAAATGTTAGCTGTAGAGGAAACTGGCTAAGGGGAATGACTATACCATCTTAGCAACTTTCCTCTAAATCTAAAAATACCTTTAAAATGAATTTATTTTTTTAAAACAGGATTATTATTCCAGCACATTGAAAAAAAAGTATTGAAAAATGGCCAACTAGTATCCAAGATGAAAAGCATACATTGCTGGCAGGATGGTAAATTAATTAACCACATAAGAAAATTTTTTGGTATGATTTAGTAAAGCTGACTCAAATTTTTTTTTTTTTTTTTTTTTGCTTTTTGGAGACAGGGTCTTGCTTTGTAGTTCAGGCTGGCCCTGTGCTCACTATGGTGCCCAGGCAAGCCGCCACGAACTCAGCAATCCTCCTGTCTCTGCCTCCCGAGTGCTGGGATTACAGGCGTGAGCCACCACGCCCAGCATTATATGTGGTAACTGGGGATCGAACTCAGGTCCTTACGCTTGCGAGGCAGGCGCCGGAACCACTGAGCTAACCCTCCGGCCCAATTTTTTTTTTTTTTTTTTTGAGACAGGGTCTCACTTTGTAGATTAGACCAGCCCTGAACTCGCCATGTAGCCCAGGCTAGCCTTGAACTAGATCCAATCCCCCTGATCCTGCCTCCCATGAGTTCTGGGATTACAGCCTGAGTGGCCTTTTCCACGTCCCAGGAACTGTTCTATGAACTGTGGCTAAAGACAAGAAACTTTCTCAACAAGTTTACATGAAAATGATGGTCGTGATGATCTTGAGTGTGGTGATGACTGCCAGTCTTATA
This sequence comes from Thryonomys swinderianus, assembly GCA_004025085.1. NCBI lineage: Eukaryota > Metazoa > Chordata > Mammalia > Rodentia > Thryonomyidae > Thryonomys > Thryonomys swinderianus. The sequence continues at coordinate 88,481 of PVIC010000384.1, forward strand.
GCCTGAAATTGTGTGTTACTGTGGTTTTGAGTTGTATTTTCCCTGATGGCTACAAATACTGAGTATTTTTATGGCCTTATTAGTCATCCGTGTGTTGACTTCAGAGAAATGTCCTTTGCTATTTTCAAATTGACTTATCTTTTTATTATTAAGTACTAAAAGTCTTTTATATATTTTGGTACCATATCTTTATTAAATATTTGATTTGCAAAATTTTTCTGCCATTCTGTATCTTATCTCTTTTGTAAGTGTTTTTCGATGCATAAAAGTTTTTCATGCTGTGTTTGCAAAGGGGATCGACTCCAGGACTGACTGAGCCACAGCGCCAGCACTTTTTATTTTTTGAGACAGACTCTTGCTAAATTTCCCAATGCCTGGCTCTCCTTGCTATCCCCCTCCCTCAACCTCTCAGCATGCTGAGGTCACAGGTGTGCACTTCCACATCTGGCAAAGTCCCTTAGTTTTGAGGAAACCAAACTTATCAAATCTTTCTTTTGGTTTGTGTTTTGGTTTCATTGCCTACTTCAAAGTCACAAAGATTTAAACCTGTGTATTCTTTGAAGAGTTTCGTACTTTTAGTTCTTATATGTAGGTTTTTCATCCATTTAAGCTTTTTTTTTTCTTTTTTTCTTTTGACACAGTATCTCACTATGTAATTCAGACTGGCCTTGACCTCACTATGTAACCCAGACTAGTCTCAAACTCACAGTAATCCTGCTGCCTTGACCTCCCAAGTGCTGAGATTACAGATGTGCACCCCACACCTGGCTTTAAGGTAATTTTTTAAAATATGGTATGAGATTATAGTTCTAATCCATTCTTTTGCATGTAGATAACCAGGTACCATCATTCTTCGAAAAGAGCAATGTATTTTATAAAATTAATTTTGTATCCCACAACCTTGATAAACTCATATACTAGTTCTTCTGTCTTTAGTTAATTCACTTAGCCATACCCAGAATCATAATTCACTGAAAGTATTGATCTAATTACCTATAATCCAGCCACCACCCAAAAGCCCCAGTTATGAGTGCATAAGGTTTTGAGGGAACATGGAAATACAAGCCATAACCGATGCCTTTTATCAGGAATAGGAAATTCCATTTAATTTGTAGTCTGCTCAGACCTTTCATTGGGCATGAATGTTAAATTTTGTCAGTGTTTTCTACATCTATTCAGATAAACACATTTTCTTTGCTTAGTTTGTGAATTGCATTGATTAGTTTTCAAATGTTAAGCTAAACTTGCATTCTCGGAATAAATGCCACTTGATCTTGTTGTATCATACTTTTAAAATTAGACTTAATTAAGATCATTTGGTGTTATTGCATTTAGTTTATGACAGATATTAGATGGTGGGTTTTCTTTCCTGTAGTTGTTTTGCCCATTTTTGGTATTAAAGAAATGTTTCCTATGAATTGGGAAATGTTACCTTCTCTTCCTCTGCTAGAGTTTCTATAGCATCTGCCTCACTTCTTTCTCAAATGTCAGGTAGAATCTGGGCCTGGACTAAGCTATGTGATAAGGTTTTAGGCTATCAATTAAATTTGTTTATTTCTGCATGCAGTTATATCAACTCTTCCCTGAAATAGTTTGAATTGCCATTAGGTTCGTATGGTTTTAGGATTATCTCCTTTGGATAAAATGACTTTTTCTTACTATAAAGTAATGTTCTTTACCCTTGATAATATTCTTTGCTCTGATATCTACTTTATCTGATATGTGCATAATCACTTCAATTTTTAAAATATTACAAATAGCACTCAGGGATGAGGATTTAGTTACTTTTCCCATTGCTGAGACAAAATACCCAACACCCAAAGATAGATAAAGGAGGAAAGTTTTGTTTAGCTTATAGTTCAAAGAAGTTTTTGTCCCTATCGGCTGGCTCCAAGGCAGAGTGGCACATGGCAGAGGGACTTCTCAGAGGAGAGCAACGGCTCATGGCAACCACAAGGTATCAAAAACAATAAAAGGTCTGAACAGCCTTGTTTGTTCTTTTATCTTATTGAGGCTACTTAGGGCAAGTAGCACCTTAATTCTAGTGCCCTCAGCCTAGCATTGCACCATGAATCAATCCCAGACTCTAGATTCAGCTATTCTGAACAAGCCCCATCTCAGACTGTACCAGGCTTTGAGGAGAGAGACATCATTGACTGTTTCTCATGCAAATATAGTAACTGTTTCAATGTTCTTGCCTGCCCAGTTTTGGCCGCTCAGAGTCAGTCTGCATTTTTTTCATTGTGGGTTGTATTTCCCTGCTTCTTTGCAAGCCTGAGAATTTTTATTCCTTTCAAACAGCTGTGAATATTGCCTTGTTTGTTAATATTTTTGTATTCATATAAAAATCCCTGAACTTTGTTCTAGAATGAAGTTACTTGGAACAGTTTGATCCGATGCCATTTCTTTTAAGGTGTGTGAGACAAGACTAGAACAGCATTTAGCTGGGACTTACTATTCCCCACTACTGAGGCAAAACCCTTCTGTGAACTCCACCCGTAGTCTTATAAAGTGAGATTTTCCAGATAGAAGCAGGTACTTTTCCTGGCCAGCTACTATTTATATCGATCTTTTGGGGGGTTCTTTCTTTATCCATGGATTTCCTCATACATATTCTCAGATCTCTGTTGAACACTCGAGGATCCCTCAGCAGATCGCAGGAGTTCTCTCCCCTTTATAGTACTTGGCCTCTGCGTATTCTTGCTAACTTTTCTGTCTGGACTGTTGTCTTCTAGGTTACTGGAGTCCGTCAGGCTTTGCCTGAGTTCAGCTCCTAATGCTGTGGCTCAAAACTCTCTCGTGTGCTGGGGTCGTCATAGGCTGCACCTTGTTTCCCAATTCTCAAGAATTCTGGCCTTTGTTTCTTGCCATCCAGTGCCTTGAAAACTATTGTGTCACATACTGTTGCTTTTGTTTCAGGAAGAAGAGAAAAACCCAGCCATTGTTCCTCTGTATTAACCCAAATCAGATCATGGCTGGAGTGCGGGGCTGTCATGTTGGGGAAGTTTTACAAGTTAGAATGGTCTGGAAGAAAGAGGGAGGGGGAAATTAGGATTCATAGAAAAAGGCTTCAATCCAGGAGGAAAACCTGGAAAAGCCTGAAAGGACACAAGGCAGGTCTTTGGTGTGTCCTTACAAAGAAAATGGAGTCTTTCACCATTGTTAAAAGAGTCGAGAATGCGGGTTCAACTCCAAGTGGGTCAGCAGAAATAGCGCGGTGGTTGGAAGAAGTATCTAAATTTGGTTCGGCCAGCAGATATTGAGGCAAGTTATTGAATGTATTTTGGAAGAGATCTCAGGAAACATCATTATGGCAGATGGGGAAGTAAACCAAGGAGAAGGCAGCAAATAAAGGACATGTCATCAAGCAAGTTACCGAGAATACTGAAAATACTTCACAGTGAACCGAACCTAAGGGAACCGGGTTAACTTTACGTCAGTTTCGGTTAGCCCTGGATTGAACGGGAGACATTCGGTCCTCCAGCACGTTAGTACCACGAACAGGGCAAAACAGCCCTGGTGGCCAGAGAAAGCCCTGAGGCAGAGATTGCAGATGTTTGCAGTCAAGCTCAGTGTGCCCCTGAATGGAAAAGATTTCAAAGGACAGAGCACCAGCAGCCTCTCAGCACGTGTTATAGGTAGCCTTTGCTGCTTGTGACGACAGTATTTCATCTACACAGTACGAAGCAAGGGCGTTATCTGAAGTGGAGAGTGGAGCAGACAGAAAATGTGTCTCGGTATTCCAAGAGAGATTGCACAGGCTCCATGTGCTGCTACTATTGGTCAGGCTTTCCTTGCAACACAGGCACATGAAGCCATGTCTCCGTATTCCCACAGTGCTGGCAGTCCCCTAGCACAGCTGGGAAGCACCAAAACGCAGTGTGACAAAACTAAGCCTGGAGCTCCAGTTCCACCTCTGGAGAGTTCTGTGTTGCCAAGAACTGGTTTCCCAGCTGGTCCAGTGGTCCTAGCTTCCCGCTGGGAGCAGTGAAAGAGTGGAGAGAATCAGGAACCACCGGAGCACTTTACAGACTTGAGACCATAGTGTTTGTAGTAGAGCAGCATCCTGTTACATCCAAGATGCCCTGAAACAATCACTTAATACGACTTATATCTAGATGCCCCCCAAGGCCTCATACACTCATAAATGGAGCTTTTGGGAGGTGCCTGGATCATAGGTGTGTGACACTGGATTAGTCTACTAATTGGCTTAACGCAGACCTAGGTGTGGATGGTAGACTTACTGAGGAGGGAAAATCACACTCTGAGTGTGGATGGCATCAACCAGTAGCCTACTAATTGGCTTAAAGGCTTCCTGTCCGCCACGCCATGAACCACTGTTCCTCTGTGATACCCTCTGCTGTGCACCCTGCCTTCCAGCCAGCCGACTGTGGACTGAAAGCTCTATAAACGTGAGATGCACTAAACTCCTCCTCCTTTAACTTGTGAATGTCAAGTATTTTGTCCCAGGAACAGGAAAGTAACTTGGGCATTGCTAAAGATCAACTTCCTAATAAAGTCTGCCTCAAATCACAAGAAAATTTCGGCAAGTTAACGAAAGGGTTGAATCTAGAAATGTGCTCTGTGCTTTACCACCCTTAGCATCGCTTGGGATCTCGCTAAACTGCAGAAATCGGATCTTATCCCAGAATCACATTAATTTACTGGCCAGAATTTGCATTCTAACAACAGCCCCAGGTGGCCCAAAGGCACTTAGAAGCCCTGGAGGTCAGGGCCTGACTCTGACCCTCCCTTAGTCCTCAGAATTCTGGGTCAACTCAGCTTCCCTGCTTAGATTTTGGTCTCTAGTCCAGATCTGTCCCCAGCTCACCCCCTGTAAGACTCTGTATTCTCATTGCTGGGCTGGGGAATTATTACAAGTATGCTCATCATAATGATTATGGGAAGAAAAAAAATGATGGAAGAATCATGGTCAAAAAATATGATAATGCATTTCTAAAAGTTACCATCTCAAATGGCTAAAATTATGACAATAATAACAACAATGTCCTATTGCTTAATTTATTTGAACTGTAGTAATCCGGAAAAGTCATCAAAGCAAAATGACTCATTCACTAAAGGTTCTGAATAAGATTCTAAAATCACCACCCATGGTTTTCCTGTTCTTTGAAGTGATAGAACAAATGACAGCAGAGATGGGCACTGTCCTCTGAGTCCAGAATGAATGATACACAAAACATCTCACAACAATAACATCCTCACCTAAAAACAACCAAAACGAGGATGTTATTTCTGCAATTCGCTCATGTAGTTCAATAAGCATTTGTGCACCTGTATGTACAGACCTAAGACCAGCAAGGTTGGGGGGGTGGTTGGTACCATCCATCATGAGAGTATCCTCCATTCAGATCCTGCTCTAAGGATATGAAGATGAATTCACTGCTGAGAGTAAAATTTTCATTGAGTAAAAACTGAGATACTTGATGAGAAAAGCCATGAAGGAGACACAGAGGCAGCTAAGGGAAAGAGTGTGAGAAGTGTCCCAGGAGGTGACTTTGGAAATGGAGGGTTAGGAGGGGGGTTGGTCAACAATTAGAGGTAAAGGCGTAGCTTGAGGAGGGAAAGCCTGTGCCAAGTCCAGAGGGATGAAGAGCCTGTTGGGGTTTGTCTAGCAAGACAACCCGTGCTTCGGAAGGGAAACTCAAGACAAGCAGCCCTATGAATCACGTAACAAACTACAGGTAACTTCACAGGTCCTGACGGGCTTTGTTGGCATCTGGGAGTGTGATGACCTCTCCGTGGCTCTTGTGCCCACTGTCCCCTAGTCAGCCCATATATCCGAGCTGTTTCTCCAACCCACCTTTGGGTGCTCTGCCTGTTGCTCTCTTTCACATCTTTACTCATATAGGAAATGTCTATTCATCTTCCAGCCTTAACTCTGTCTTTTTTTTTGGCTTCAACTTGCCTCATAACGCTGACCCTTCGGCCCCTCAGCTCGGATGGAAAGTCATGGACAGGTGGTAACAGGCAGGGAGGGTGAGTTAGGAAAAAACGTAGTTGATCAAGGATTGGGACAACTTAAGGCTGAAGTACTTTCAGGAAATGCAGTTGTGGTTGTTCCAAAGTAGCGCATTTTGACTCGAAGGAGAAACAGCAGGTGTAGTTGCGAGTCACCAGAAAACGGAAAAAAATTCATCTATTTATCTTGTTGTTTCTGCCTCTTGCTCTTCTATTATAAAGGAGGAGCCTAGCACCCTTCCTAGATCTTATGCCCTCTCATTATTCAAGGACAGTTCATCAGGAAGCCTCCTTTCTCCTGTCTTACAAACTTTCTTCTCTCCATTAGGTCAATCTCATTAGAAATCCTAACTCCTCACATCAAAACAAAACTCAGGTACCAGGCAGGTGCACACCTGTATACTGTCTATTCAACACAGCGAGACCTCCATCTCAAAATAAATTAAAATCAATTTTGAAAAACTCCTCGATCCACTTGCCCTTCTAGCAACTGCCTCTTTTAATAGTGATATACTGAATTATATGACCCTTGTGTGTACCTTGCCCTAGGCCTCCGTCCTTCGACCTCTTTTCTTCTCTGTATCTTTGCCTTCTCCACTAATGTCTAGCAGGCATCTTGAATTTAATATACCCAGACTGAACCCTTGAATTCCTCCCCCAGTTGAGATCTTCCCATATCCTTTCCCATTTTGGTTAATGACTATTCTACTCTTTCAAGGTACTCAAGACAAAAACATTAGTGTTGAGAATGATGTCAACAAAACAGCAGAGTCAGCAGCTCTACACTGCTATCCCCCACAGAAACACTGAAAAGTAAGCAGAAACTGTCAGAACAAACTTTGTCAGATTTCTGGAAAACAGTCAAAGGTTCACAACAACAACAAAACTCTGAACTAAAAAAAAAAAAAAGGCAACTTCAATACTGTGGTTACCGGGAACTAGTGGAGGCAGGAATGGGGAGTTACTACTCAATGAGTGCTGAGTTTCAATTTAAGTTGATTTTTAAAAGTTCTGGAAATGGACAGGGGTAATGGTTGTACAATGATGTGAATGTACTCAATACCATTGAACCATACACTTAAAATAATTAAAATTCTAATTTTACTTTGTTATATTTTAATAAACATTTAAAAGTGAGACAAAAAAATTGATAACGAAGCTTTATGACACTTTTACTAAGCTTTGCTCTATTGCTTTGACTTGGTGGCAGTCTTAAAGATACTAGGTCACATTCCCAAGGTGGCACCCTGGTCCCTGAAGGACAGATAGAGACACTCCCCTCTGTTCTTCTCAACTTCATCTAGGTGAGAAAAGGACCAGACCAGACCCTAAAATATTATATGGTTGATTAACAACTTGCAGAAGCCATCTCTGATCACCTAAAGCCAAGAGCAAGGCAGTACCCTTGGGATGTTGGGTTACTCGCAGCACCCTTATACAATTACAAAACTTCATTCTAGAAGACTTCAAACTTAATCACCCAAGCTTGGTTCCCAGGCTCACTGCACGTCTGGCTAAGACTGAATAAAGGGAAATTTGTGAATAGTGGGACATATGTTTTTATTTCCTTGCCCCCCCCACCTTAGCTCCTAGCATTCAAGAAAACTTGTCAAGCTTTAGTTGAACACAAGCTAAGGAACAGAGGCTTCAGTAAACACATGGGAAAAGAATAATATCTATGTAAAAACTAATTAAGAAAGGTCACTAGACAGATGAGCTATTATTGGGTACAAATCACCAAACAACCAACCACCAGACAAACAACCAAAGAAAAAAACAGAAAAACCTTGACCAGGGTCTAAAAGATAATGATTTACATAATTTAAAAGATAAATCTATAAAAATAATAATAAATCTGTACACTAAACAAATAAAAATGTAATTTGTGACAACATAATGAGGGGACAAATGCACAAAGAAGCAATTTTTGTATGCTATTAAAGTTGGTATCAGCTCAGCTATATTGCTATTCTTTTTTTTGAGACAGGATCTCTCTTTGTAGTTCAGGGTGGCTCTGAGCTCACTACTTAGCCCAGGCAATCCTCAAACTTAGCAGTCCTCCTGCTTCTACCTCCAGAGTGCTGGGATTACAGGTGTGAGCCACAAGGCCCAGCATTGTGGTGTACGGTACCAGGGATCCCATTCCAGACCTTGCACTTGTGAGGCAGAAGCTGGAACCACTGAGCTAAATGCCCAGTCCTATATTGCTATAATTTTAAGACATTCAATATAGTCTTCACGGTAACCTTAAAAGAAATATTTAAATCTCTCAAGTTAATACAAGGAAATGAGGAGGGAATACAAATATTTCACACACAAAACAGGCAGTAATGAAGGTGAGAGCTGAAAAAATATAAAACGTGAAAACAAAATACCAAATTAATCTTTCCTTTATCAGTGATACATTAAATATAAATGGAGACTTCAATAATCACTTTCAATAATAAATAGAATGTCTAGGTAGGAGATCTATATGGAAATAGAGAACTTGAACAACAGTATAAATAAACCAGATCTAGCAAGCATTCACAGAACATTTCACTTTACAATAATAAAACACATTCTTTTGAAGTATACATTGAACAGTCTCCAGCTAGACTATACGTTAGACCACACAGCAAGTCTCAGTAAACTTGTAAAGACTGAAATCATACAAGTATCTTCTCCAACCACAATGGAATGATGCTAGAAATCAACAAGGAAAACTAGAAAATTCAAACACAGAGATAAAGTGTCATGGTTTTTTTTGTTTTGCAGCACTATAAATCAAACCCAGGAGTGCTCTGCTACATCTCTGCTACATTTTCAGCTCTTTCTCATATATGTGTGTGTGTACATATATATGTATGTATGTGTGTATGTGTGTGTATATGTATATGTATATTGGAGAAAGGTCTTGATAAACTGTTAAATTCATGATCCTTCTGCCTCAGCCTCCCTTGGTGCTGGATTTCAGGTGTGTTCCACAGTACCCAGTTCATACAACGTAACCTTAAACAGCCAGTGAGTCAGAAAATAAAGTCATAAACTAGGAAATACTTTGAAATAATGAAAAAAATGTTAAGCATGTCAAAATTATGGGATGTAGCAAAAATAGTACTGAGTAAAAAAAGTGAAAATAAGGCTATTATTACCAATTTTACAGAAATGTAAAGATTGTAAGGATACTATGAAAAACTGTACATCAACAAATTTGATTATCTAGACAAAATGGACACATTTACTAGAAACACACAAATCATCTAAATTCATTGAAAAAAGGGCCAAATCTCCAAGTAGTAGAGAATAACTACTAATGAAATCCCTCCTCAAAAAGAAAGGTTGAAAACCATATGGTATTATTGGTGAAGTCTATCAAATATTTGAATACACCAATCCTCAAATTTTTTTCCAAAAAATAAGAGTTAACACTTCCTAACTCATTCTGTGGTTCTTATTACCTTGGCGTCAAGGCCAGATAAAGACATTACACACAAAAAAGGTTACAGCTCAATCTCACTTATACAGACACAAAACTCCTTAACAAAATACTAGCAAATTAAATCTAACATACTAATAGGATTATACACCATAACAGAGTGGGATTTATCCAAAGAATGCAAAGATGGTTCAATGTGAGAAAATCAACATAATACATATTAACAGAACAAAGACCCATGTGATCTTAATCAATGAAAAAAAAAGGCACTTGGCAAAGTCCCAAATAATTTTCATAATGAAAGCACTCAGAAAACTAGTAATCAGTTCTCCCTCCTATTAAATTCTAATACTCCTGGGCCGGAGATTTAGCTCAGTGGTTCCAGCACCTGCCTTGCAAGCACAAGGCCCTGAGTTCCATCCCGGTAACCATATACAGTGCTGTGCTTGGTGACTCACACCCACCAGCCATCAATACCACATACCACAGTGTGGGGCGTGGTGGCTCACACCTGTAATCCCAGCACTTGGGAGGCAGAGGCAGGAGGATTGCTGAGTTTCAGGCTTGCCTGGGCTACATAATGAGCTCAGGACCAGCCTGTACTACAAAGTGAGACCCTGTCTCAAAAAAAAAAAAAAAATCTAATACTCCTCCATCCAGTTACTGTAATCCTAGCTCACTATTCTATTTTTTTAACATGCCAGGCACATATCCCAGGGCCTCTGCACTTGTGGTTCCCTCCACCTGGAACATTCTTCACACATATACCTGCCAGGTTAGCTCTTTCACCTCCAGGCTTTTTCAAGTCATTTTCTCAATGAGGGTTTCTTTGCCTACCTTATCTAAACTCATACTAACACACCTTGGAATGTCACATTCTTCCCTTTTTTAGTCTTACTAGGACACTATGCTTGTTTAACTTATATTTTTACCTGTTCAGAATGTAACTACACAGGACTATGCTTTTTGCTATTCTGTTCACTACTGTTTTCCTAATGGCTAAAATGGTGCCTGAGACATAGTGTTTGATAAAAAGTATATTCAATGACAATCCACTTGTAAGTGGAAATTGAAGTTACAGCACAGATCAAAGGCCCAGGAAGACTGTGCAAAGCAATAAAGGATATAAATTGAGCACAAACCCTGGTAATCACTACAAAGCAAGGACATCAGTAATCCTGTGGACTAAAGAGGAATGTCATTGAGTTGAATATGAGAGTGACTCTTACCCGGATTATTCATGATCTCACCAAAAGCAACTGAACTGAAACCAGACAAAAAGAACTGAGATTTCAGTGCCTATCACTTAAGTCTGAAAGGTTTGTTTTGTGGTGGTACTTGGGATTGAACCCAAGGCTTTCACACTTACCTACATCCCCAGCCCCTTCTATTCCTTATTCTTGGGACAGGTCCTAACCAAGCTGCTTGTTGTCTGGGCTGAACTCAAACCTGTGGTCCACTTGCCTCTGCCACAGGGATCAGTGAAGGCCTATCTTTTTCATCACAGTCCTACACATACTGGAAGGAGACATTTCAGAGGGAGAGTCCTAGGAACTCCAGTACTGGTCCTGTCATTTAGGTGAGAAAAGCTAGTAAGAAGGCTTAAGAAGTAGGGGATGCAACCTGTCCTGGACTGATAGTTTTTTCCCAAAAGTATTTTTCAGTTGGGAAACTGAGGCTGAGGGCAGTGTTGTAATTACAGACACTGCACTACCATGTTTGACGAGATTAAATGTTTAAAGAATGACTGCCTAGAATGTTTTCATTCAATTACTCTAAGAGGCAGTTATGGGAATTACAAAGAACCCTTACATTGTGTGATGGTGCACACCTAGAATTTCTATCAGGTTAGTGGTGTACATGAGGAACTTAGTTTCAAAATAATAAGTGAATCTTTCCCTATGCAAAGAATCCTTGTGTACTGCAAGTAATTCACAAAAAGTAGCCCAGAACAGATCTTCATTGAGGAGATCTGGGAAGTCTTGCTCATGGAGGGGGAATTCAAGCTGAACTTTAAGGAATGTGTGGGACATTCAAGTTTAGAGTTTAAAATTAAAGCATGTGTGCAATGATGGGCAACAGGCAGTAGTGAAATGGGATATGAACCTAGAATGTAGGTGGAGATTGGTTAAGAGCCTTAAATGCCAGATTCATACTGCTATAGTAGAGAACTACTCCAGAGGTTTAAAAAAAAAAAAAAAAAGACAAGGAAATGAGACTAATATAAACAAATGCCAATTGTTTTCCTCTTATCAATCAATATGACTCTAAATATTGTGTAACTAGTTCAGTTTGCCAGCTTGAGTGACTTAAAATTTTTCAATGACTTTCCAATTAAAGACACACCTTTATCATAACCTACAAGTTCACAATTTGGTCTTCTTTCATCATTTTGACCTTGCTCTTCATGTTGTGGCCACAGTGACCTACTCACAATTCCTCTCTTGCAGTGTGTTCTATATCCTCTGTCCCATATGCCTGTACAGCTTTCTTCCTCCTCTGCCTAAATTGGGATTCATCCCCTTTTGTCACATCGCAGTTCCCAAATTCCTTCTTGAAGGATACTCCCTAACCTCCCCATTTATATTCTATCATGGCATTAGCATTTTTCTATCATTCCAGATCACTTAAACCATTGTTACAATTCTTTAATTAATATGTCTCCTTTACTAGGTTGAAAACTCTGACAGTACATTCATTCCCTTCCCATGCAGGCTCACAACTCCATCTTTTAACTCTGCACACACAAAAAGTACCCAGTAACTGTTCATTGTCAATACGAGGGATTTGTAAAAAACATTAAGTCAGGACACAGGACAGAACCATTCAGCAGGGGAAGACTGTTTATCAGTCTTTTAAAGAGGAATTAGATGCTATGGTACTATAATCACTCTCTGCTATTTCAAGCTTTTTTGTTTTGTTTTTAGGAACTTGTCCAAGTTCACCCAGCTTGTGAGGATTCAAGCTCAGATTCTACTTGAAAAAAAAAAAAAAAAGTAAAGTACAGGTTTTCAGTCAGTAAACATGTGAGCATGGAAGAGAAGTGGTGTGAGCTTTCTCACAAGACAAATCTGAACCTATTGTTTCAATTCTTTTTCAATATATAGGTCGACAAGCCTTAGTCTTGCAAACCTGCCAGCACAGACAGCAGATTGTTTTTTCACTATTCTTTCTGGGAAAAGTTTTGTTTATAATGGTGCTGTTTCACTCTACTTCCTCTTCTATGAGATTTGTGACACATAATTGAACTTAAAAGAAAAAAACCTGAAAAAAACACAAAAAAATCCCTGAATCGAAGATTTTGTGTGAAGGCATTCAAAGCTGATGAGTAGCTTTGACTATATCTCCTACAGTAAGATCCTCCAAAAGCCAATCCTGTTTTGCGGCATAAACATGCCTTTTAATCTGTGAAGTCTAGTACATCCTTTAATTTCTCTGAGCCCTCATTTCCTTTTTATAAGGTGAGAGTAATGAAACTACTGGGCTAAAAATAATACAATGGTACCTTTATTCATGAACCTAATTCTCCCTACCTTTCTGTTCATAGGCCAAACTGGATGAGAACCGAATTAAATTTCCCCATAAAATCAACACTGAACCTAACCATTGAATTTGATTCGGTTCCTGTCCAATTTGGTTTGCGACTAGAATCATGGAAAGAATTAAATGTGTGAGCCGATGCACCACTGTACTGAGCACATATGCCTGTGCTTGGAACTTTTACACACACTATTCACTTCATTGTCACAATGTGCCTATGGCTCTGGGATACTTCTTGTCATGGGGAAACTAACTTGCAGCAGGAATGTGACCTGGTCAAATTTATATAAGCAATAGCCGGAGAAACCTGGGATTCAAACCTAGACCATGTGACCATTACTTCCTTTGTACTGTTTCCTACTCCTGCAGGTTATTAAAACCTTACAAAGAACTATATTTAAAACGTAAGACTTCCGCAAAAACCATACAAATTAAGACTATTAATTGGTACAGTAGGGAGAAAGAACCAGAACCTAATCTAACGTTTTAGAAGAAATAATTACCAGAAAACAGTTTACTTTGCTAAGAGCAGCATATTTCATATGTTTCAAAGGTTCTCAATTTAACTAAAAAAAAATAAAATAATTCAACTGAAAAATGGACAAATGCCTTCAAATGTTTCTCCAAAAACATATCCATGCCCAAGATGCACATGAAAAGATGTGCATCATTAGCCATTAGAGAAATATAAATCAGAACATCAATGAGGCACAACTTTACATACTAGTATGATTATTTTTTTAAAAAAAAAACAGCAGCAAATGTTAGGAAGGATGTGGAGAAACTGAAGAAGCCCTTATACACTGCTGGTGGGAATGTAAAACATACCATCTCTGTGGAAAACACTCTAGCAGTTCCTTAAAAGGTTAAAGAGATATCTGTGAACCTAGCAGTTCCATTTCTAGACATACACTCTTGGGAATTAAAAACATAAGTAAAATCTGTACAAGAGTGTTTGTGGCAACATTAGTCAAAATGGCCATAAAGTAGAAACAATACAAATGTCCATCATCTAATGGACTTTTAAAAAATGTGAAATATTTATGTGATGGAGTGGTCCTAGAAAGAAATAAAGAAGCCGGGCGTGGTGGCTCACACCTGTCATCCCAGCACTCGGGAGGCAGAGGCAGGAGGATTGCTGAGTTCCAGGCTTGCCTGGGCTACACAGTGAGCTCAGGGCCAGCCTGAACTACAAAGTGAGACCCTGTCTCAAAAAAAAGAAAGAAATAAAGGACTGATACTTGCTACAGTACAGATGAGTCTTGAAGTTGTGCAAAGTGAAAGAAGTTAAGTCACTGAGGACCATATGCTTCTATCTATATGAACTGTACAGAATAGGCAAAGTTAGAGACCAAATAGTGATCACCAGGGACTGGAATGGTGGTGGTGATGAAATGCTCAAGGATACAGAGTTTGTTTGATGGTTGATGAAAAGGTTCTACAACTGGCGGTGGGCTGCCAAACTCTGAATACTAAAAACCATTTAACTGTACACTTTAAATGAGTGAAGGTATAGCATATGGACATCCAATAAAACTAGTATGTAAAAAAAAAGAAAAGTCCTCAGTTCGTAATCTGAAATACTAGGCACTTACTAAACTTTACTTTAAACCAATGAACTCTTATCATGGATTAACAGTTGTTAGAATTCTTTTTTATTTTTGAGACAGGGTCTCACTTTGTAGTTCAGGCTGGCCCTGAGAGCTCACTACATAGCCCAGGCAAGCCTCAAACTCAGCAATCCTCCTGCCTCTGCCTCTGGCAGAATTCTAACAATTTTATAGAACTGCATCATAATGGCTGAATACAATTCAGAGATGACTTAAACATGATTTAAACACAGAGATGGTCAAATTAATGTTACAGACTTAAACATGAAAATCTCAATAATACAATGCCAAGATTTTTAGGAAAAAGATGTCTGGAGAGCTACAGATGGCCTTACCATTATTTCCCTGAACTGAGAAAACAACCTAACAATATCCTTGTTTCTTCCTCCCTTGATCCTTCCTGTTGGTAAACTCCATTAGGGTAGCATTTGGTGTTTGTTCACAGTGGTATCCCTTGTGCTTAGAAGAGTGCTCAGCAGCAAAAAGAGGTCTAATTAATATTTGTTGATAAGTTCATACAGTATTTGAAATTAGTACCTTTAAAATTTTTAAAACTTACTTTTATATATATGCAGTCTCACTTGCCATTCCAGTTGCTGAACATATATTAAGGCTAAATTCTTAAAGGGACACAAGTATGCTATGCTGTTAGAATATGCAGAATGTTAACTTTATTCAAGTTTGTTCATGTTACCTGATCCATGAATATTTAAAAGGTACCTTAAGAAAACTTTACATCTGTAGGTAATGGACTGATCATAACAAGGAGCTTAACCTGGACTACATACACAGGCTTAGGGGCCCATAAATCCCTAAAATTGCATGTTGTGTGGGAAATCTAACATGTGTATTGGCATGTGTATCTGTTTGGTTAGGGTTCACAGGAGTCTATGACCTATGAAAAGTTAAAAAATTACTTAAATAGAAACAAAGTCACAAGTCTTGCAAACACGAATTTGTACAATGAAATGACATCCAACAGCTCCATCTATGGGTAAGTCACTACTGTACTATCGTACAGAAACTGACAACCACCAGAAACCAATTCATCTTATGAATCCTTGTGTTGAAATCTTCAGTGTCATTTTAGTGGGAATTTATTAACCATAGTATCACAGCTTTTTTTTCCAGATAGATGCAAAAATTATGAGACTTGATGAATTCTACTTACAGTACTTCAGCACCAAAAAATTGGGCAGTTATGCTGATATATGTATGTACAATTCAACATTTGTCAGTCTTAAAATGCTTATTTATAGTGAAATCTATATAAAACCGTTAAAAAATTTTCTATTTACATTTTTAAAATGAAAAGTATAGTTTCCTTTGCCACAACTTGTCAAAACTCTTACCCTCCCACCCCATGACCCCCATCCTATTTGTGACAGACAACGATCACAAGACCAAAACATACTGATTAAACCTGTATCCTAAAAAGGTAGAATGCTTAAAAACATTACATTTAGAAGTGTAAATTAACTTTTTATACATTTCAAAGGGACTTTAACAAAATTATGTAAAAATTATTTCAAAGTCTCAGTCCAACATGACTGTGCAATTTAAACATTAAAACAGCATCATGTGAATGAATAATTTGTTTTCCTTAAGATAAGTGAACATTTTCTTTGGGCCAGAAAAATATTTTTTCCCTCTACTTCACAATGATACATTTTCTAATAAGTTTTCTTGAAAGGGACTGGAGGATGGATGGGAGATGGAAGGGGAGACAATCCTGGTTTACAAGAAATGTATCAGAAGGACTATGGCCTGCTGTGAAATGTTTACACTTAAATAAATAGAAGGCAAGTGTGCTGCCTAGAGCACAAAGGAAAAAGACAATAAATTAGCATACAACCAGTGAGAATGTACAAGCCACTCAAAAAGCACTTCCTACTGGTTACGGATCTGTTTTCTTCCAACCAAAAAAGGTTTCTTTAATGCCAGTATTTTCCTAGATATTTATAAACTAATTTTCAACTGAGCAAACATAAAATGTTAACCAGTTCAACACTTCCAGAGATTTGCAAAAACATACAAGATTATTAAAAACTGTTCATGACACATTATTTCAAAATACAAACTATTCACATTCTCCTTTTTTTGATGGTACTTTTTGATGGCCTTTTGCTGAATGGAAACCAGTTGGGAAACATTCCCAAGAAAAGTCTCCTTCCATTGCAAGATGAAACTTTTCCACTGGCAACGGTCCAACCAAGAAAGGATATCAGATCTTGAATCTCTGTAGATGTACATCTTCTTTTCTTTTTTTCACCTCTTTTTTTGTAATTTTTTAAAAAGTACATTCCCCTATGAGTTTTTTCTTGTTAAAATGCTACTCCTGCAGCAATATCTTATTGAAATACTGCTTTCAGGGTTCATATCCTAAGTACGGGCAAAGTGCTTTTATTTTTCAGACATTAGAATTTAGAGTTTCCCTGGACACTTGGTAACCAAGCAGGTTTTAAAGTGCACTCCTGTATCCAAAACACTAGGACCGTTCAGCAGAATTCTGAGAGGGACTAGGCTCAGTTCCATCCTCTGTGCTACTGTCTATGTCCTGTTCCATTGCCGTCTCGTCTTCATCCAGCTGCTGACTGGTGAAATTATTTAGCTCAAGAAGCCCACTGGGCTCCACAACCACATTGGAGCTGGAGTGACAAGGAATAGCATACTGAGGAATGGCCTGGAAGAGAAGATGCAGGAGACAATCTTTATGTTAAGAAAGGGTGACATTAGGATTTTTCCAACATCAGTAAAAGAAAACTGACATTTATTGAAAATTTACTACATGCCAGGCACTGTGCTAGGTGCTTTCATATGTGACATTCTATTATATCCCCATAGTAATACTACAGAGCAAATATTATTCTCATTTTACAAATGAGGAAACTACAAAGGTAAGAGACTTAATCGAGGTCACACAGCTATCAGGGTTAATGCCAGGATTCAAATCCAAGTCTTGTAAAACTCAAGGGATTTTTCTACTCCATAATGACACTTCTACAAAGGAAGTTAAAGTCTATTGCCAAATTCAGGAGATAGATTTTAAAGAACACTTTCATTTGATCATTAAGAGAATTAGGTCAAATTTTGCTCTTTACTCTCTGCAAAGTTAATGATTCATTTCTTTATACAATGGTACTATATATTTTAAGCTTCTTTGGTGGTTCAAAGGGAGTAATTTGTTTAGATCACAAGATAATAAACTGTACTGAAAATGAGAACACTGAAAACACTCAAGTCCAAGAGAGGGCAAAACTTGTCTTGTAAACAAGAAAAACACCAGAAGACAAACATTAGCTAGGGGCCTTTGAGTAAGTAAATATTACAGGTATATTACCTTGTCACATTCTTTTTCATCTTTTTTGATGTACTTTAAGAAGGACCAAAAGAGTGGTCATACCCTGCTAAAATTTATACCATTACTTGCTTTTGTACTTACTATAAAATGAAACTCCTTACCAGAGTTTCAGCATCATGCCAAACTCACTTTATCTTAGGGATTTTGCACTAATTCTTCCCCTTCTTCTGGGGTCCTTCTACTCCAAAACTTTGCAAGCTTGGCTTTATTCTATCATCTGCATCTTATCTCCAATGCTTAGAGTCAGAAGGTCAGAGACGCTTTCCTTCAATGGCCAACAAACTAAAAGTAATGGGTTGGTCCACTCCCCACCTCTATTACAGTCTGTTTTCTTCATTGCATCTATTACCTGTTTGTTAAACTGTTCCTCACTCTTGGAACGTAAGCTACACGACAACATGGACAGAATACAGATCTTGATTATCTCATTCACTGCCAGATGCCCAAAGTTTTTAACAGGGGCTGGCATGCATTAGATGGTCAATCAACATCTTGAGAAATGAATAATACAGTTTGATTGTTAAAAACCCCAAAGCAAAACTGAGTATGAGCACTTTGCAAATGTAACTAACCAAAATAACCTTTTAGAGGGAGATCTAAATTTAATTTTAACACCATCAAGAAAACCATGCAAGATGTCTAAACATTTGTTCCAGGGATAGAGTTCTGCTTTTCTTGTTTCAGAGTTGATCAATACTAAAGCATATTAAATGGGGTCAGAAGACAAGGATTTTAGTTCAGCTCTAGCTCTGACTTGCTGTGTGACTGAGTAATGATCATTCCACTTTCTTGAGCCTTAGATAATCTTGTACAAAATATGATTATTTGGAATATGTATGTTTTAAAGACCCTTGCAATTTTAAACGCTATGAATTCCACTGATATGGAGCCCTTCAGGACAGAAGATATACCTTATTTACTCTCTTATGTTCACATTTAGCACAGGGCCTGGAACATAGTGGTTAAGTAATCCATGTAGAATGAATGAAGAAATTAATTAAGAAATGAACCAATGAACAGAATCAGACTGTCTACAAAAGACAATGCTTATCATCCAAAGAATTTCAATTTTTTATTTCATTTTTAAAATCAAAGACACTGGGCTGTGGGTATGGCTGTGGCTGTGGGTAGAGTGCTTGTGCAGCATATTCAAGGTCCCGGGTTTGAGACACAGCACCACAAAATCAAAGACACTGAATTTTTATAGAGGACTTTACCAGGAATCAAAGCACTTTACAGATTTCTACACTGACTAGGTATTAACGTAAATATTACTGAATCAATAAATTCAATACTTCACATTAAAGCTAAGCAAAACTAGTAAGATTAAAAATGCTCTTATAATATACTAAAAAAATAACAGGAGCTATCTTTATTCAATATTGCCTTACATCAACTGCCTGAACAAATACTTTATATAAATTGTCTCACTTGATATTTTCACTAATCTTACTGTCTTCATTTAATAAGGAAAGAAAGTACGGTACAAGATTAACTCAGCTGCCCAAAGCCACAGTGCTAATATATATGAGTAGGAACAGGTAGGAACCAACTCTGAGTCCAAAATTTTGGTTCTTAATACTTTTTCTTTTCTTTTCTTTTTTTTTTTTTGAGAGAGGGTCTCGCTTTGTACTTCAGGCTGGCCCTGAGCTCACTATGTAGCCCAAGCAAGCCTCAAACTCAGCAATCTTCCTGCCTCTGCCTCCCAAGTGCTGGGATTACAGGCGTGAGCCACCATGCCTGACAGTTCCTAATACTTTGCTAACTGTCCCACTGATACTATACACCTGGCACAAGGGACATGCTAAAACAGAATTCTGTGGAGAATCCACTCATAAGCTACCATCCTTGATGTGGAGCACATTAATGTTTACTCCTGTAAAAATTAATTTCCAAATAAGCTATCCAAAATTATTTTCAATGTAGTGAGTATACCAATCTAAGCCCCTAGTAGCCACAATAATTTTTGGTAAAATTAGTAATAGCTTATATTGGACAATCACTATGAGCCTAGTAGTATACTGTGATTAGGTGCTTAATTTTGTGTAATCCTGTAATGGGAACATTACTTATTTCCATTATAAATGAGGAAATTAAGGCAAAGTGAAAATAAATAGCATTGCCCAAAGTAGTGAAAGGCAAAGCCAGGAAACCATCCTTTTTCCATTACATACTCTACCACCCACTTCAGGGAAAAATTTTTTAAAAATCACAAAACATTGCATTAAAAATTAATTTGCTGGGGCTGGAGGGTTAGCTCAGTGGTTTCGGCACCTGCCTCGCAAGCGCAAGGTCCTGAGTTCGATCCCAGTAACCACATACAATGCTGGGCGTGGAGACTCACGCCCACTAGCAATCAATACCACATACCACAGTGCCGGGCATGGTGGCTCACACCTGTCATCCCAGCACTTGGGAGGCACAGACAGGAGGATTGCTGAGTTCGAGGTTTGCCTGGACTACATAGTGAGCTCAGAGCCAGCCTGAACTACAAAGTGAGACCCTGTCTGAAAAAAAAATAAAAATTAATTTGCTGGGCCAGAGATATAAAAACCAAGAATTTGCTGAATCTATTTTTATAAAGGGAAACAAATTATTTTGACTATCTATTTCTATTAGTTTTATTATTAAGCCCACATACTTAATTGTATCTTAATTGGTTTAACAATGATCAATTAAATCTCCTCATAGCCTAGTATCATGGAAAATAAAAGTTTACTACACAAACTTCCAAGTCATATGGTATTGAATATATGGTTAAATCCTAAACAATTAACATGTCAATAAATCCAAATCCCTAATTAACTAAAATGTATTGCTTTAATACCTCACCAGAATATACACCAGGTTAGGTAAAAACAACAAATGTTAAGAAAACAGCCTAATACCTTGCAAGAGAGAAGGGAAAAAAAAACATAACTCTTAAGAACTAGACAATCTGAATTCAGTAATTCTTTAATTTTGATCTATTATGCAAGATGACAAATGGCTTTAGTCTGAAGAGAATGAAAAGTATAAAAAAAAATACTGTTAATAATAATTGCTATGTTAACTCGCCTGTACTTACCGATGCAGGGCACTAACCATGACAAAATTATTAAAATAACAATGATTGACATAAAAATGAAAATTTATAGTTAATCTCAAATTAGAGGTATTTTAGAAATATTCCTAGAGAACATGTTTCTCTAGATGTTCCGCTTGAAGTTTGATTATTCCTAAAACCAAAAATTTGTATCAAGAACTAGGACTGTTCTTGAAAAGCAGCTCCTGAAATAAACTTGAGTAGAAAGTATAGTATTATATTCAGGATTTTTTGAGCAAAGATTAGGGATCTCAAAATGCAAACACAGAAAATTGCTGATGGTTTTAATTGACTTGTGAGTTAACAGAGTGACAAGTATGGCTTGTAACTCAAAATCAATCTGACACATGGGCTTGGGGCCCTTCACTGCCTCGACATATTTTGTCTGACAATATCCATCAATTTTTGGATTTTTGCTTCCAAAAGCAAATATAAAATTTATATATTTCTAATATATAAAACCAAATTTATAAATTTGTAATATATTAAACCAAATTTGACAAACAGCATCTCAAAGACAATCTCTACATCTTGCCATCTAGGCTTGACATTTCCTGTGACATTCCAAAGTATAACAAACCCACAACCTCCCATTTGCCCAAGATTTTTCTCTCTTTCTCTCTCTCGCTCTCTCTCTTTTTAATCTAATTCTTACCTGGATGATAATTTCTGCTGGGCTCTCTTCAGCTTTCTTTTGGCCTACATTCTGAATACGCATGAACTGGCCTGTTGCAGGCACTCCTGGTACATCGATTTTCCTGGTTGTTAGGAGAGGGCCAACAGCAGATGGACTTGAACAGGACTCTCTACATTTCTGTTGCTGAGGAGTAGAATTCGCCACCCCTGCCACCACCACGTGGGTAGAGGGTAATGATCCTGCTTCACCAGTGAGCATACTAGTGGCAAGAGCCTTCTTTGGGGGATCCACTACCATAGGCTCTACATTTGTATCAATCTGAGCTTCCATCAAAGACATTTTCAAAATGTCTGAAACTGCTGTCTTCTCAGAGGCCTGAATGGGAGATATGCTTGTAACTGGTGTTGTCAGCTTAGGCACAGAACTGCCACCAGTTATCTTTGTAACTGTGGGAGGCTGGCGCCCCTCAAAAGTTATCTTTGTAACAGAGGATCCTTGGGTTATAATTGGCTGCTCCACCTGAAAATAAATTGGGGTTGTGTGTGTTACAGCTACATTTCTTTGAGAAAAACTATTTAAACACCCCAAACAATATGGCAAAAGAAACATTTGTGCGGTATACTAGGAAGACATTTTGAAGCTCGATGTTTTAGTAAAAGGGCTGGATGGGAAGAATCTGCTTACTTCTAAGAACCTAGGGAAAGAGGAGGGGTTGAAAGAACTTTTGTTCAGCCAGCCAAGGTTTACAGCAATAAAGGAAAAAAAGTCACAGCAACCTAGTTTTCTTTTAAGAAAACAGTACACCTGCAACCTGGCTCACATTATTTCATATAATCATTGGCTTTTAAAAATAAAAAACAGTAAGGTTTTTGTTTTTCAATCTTTTGCTTCAAAAACATTTTCACAATCATATATATATATATATATATATATATATGTATTTATAATATACACATAACACACACATATATTGCTCCAGAGCCACTGATTTTTGCTAATAAAATATCTTGATTATCCACAATAATTATTTTGCAATTTAAAGATAAATCTAGAGTGATAATTAGATGGCGATATAAACTACACAATGTTCAATGAAGTTCTTTAAGACCATAATTTAGTTAGCATTATTGCCACAGAAATAAGAATTATAGGCAGGAAGATATTTTATACTTAAAAAATAAAAACTTCGGGATACCGTTTCTATGCACTGCTGATCAATGCCGAAGTGATTTCATTTTAAAAGGCCTGGAAAATCAAGTTCTGAGTGCTACACAATTTTTCTTCCCTAATGTCAACCTTCTGATAGGGCAAAGTAAGACCAGTGTTAATGAGGCTTTTGTATTTCCTCTTGCCAGAAGAAAGCACTGCTATCATGATATCAATGATGTTCTCATTTTTTTTTCCATGAATATAGAAGTTTAACTTTGCATGCTATCAATATTCCGTTACCTGGCTTGCCGGCTGTTTCTCTGATGAGGCAGGGAGCGACATTTGGCTCTGGGGGGTTTGGGGTTGCACGTAGATTTTTGGTTGGTTCGGAGCCTGCTGCAGCTTGGGGAGCTGCTGCGTAGTTTTCACTGCAAGCACCTGTACTACAGTTTGCGGGGGCTGTGCCATTAAGGTAGGAAGCTGCCTGTCTTTGGCCACCATGGGATGCTGTGTGTGCTGTACATCTGGCTTGGGCTGTGCTTGTTCTTGCTGAAGAGGGGTGAGTTTTTGATGCCTGATGGAAAGCTGGGGCATTTGCGGGAGTTTGTGCTGGAGCTGGTCTGCCTGCAGGTGGATGGTCTGCTTCTGTTTAGTCTGGAAGCACTGCAGAGTTTTCACTTGCAGTTGAGTCTGTTCCAGCTGAGGCTGGCTAAGTTTCTGCTGTTTAGCTGACTGTGACTGAGTCAGGGCAGATCGGTAAAACAGACCTGTCTGAGGGTCTAAAGTGTCCATCTCTTCAACCTCGCCCTCCTCAGTTCCAAGCTCCTCGCTGTGTTTGGTAAAAGCAGTGTGACTGCTTAATGCCTAAGTAAAAAAGGCACAAAGTAAGAATGAAATAAGAAAAACACCTACATTGCTACATTTTCCGTGAACTGGAAAAGAGTGATTTATGAGATTCATTCAAAATTTTTCAAAAGATTAAGAAACTTCAAGGTGGTTTAGATAAAAACTCTTGCAGTCTGAACTTAGACATGGAGTACT
Organism: Thryonomys swinderianus; assembly: GCA_004025085.1. Classification (NCBI taxonomy): domain Eukaryota; kingdom Metazoa; phylum Chordata; class Mammalia; order Rodentia; family Thryonomyidae; genus Thryonomys; species Thryonomys swinderianus. The sequence continues at coordinate 112,301 of PVIC010000384.1, forward strand.
TCAAAATATACTCTATAGTATAATAGGAAAGTCCTAGAGGACTTCTACAGATTACAGATTTTGAGAAATAAGGTAAACCTACAATCCACAAAGAAGAGACAGGCTCCCTAGCTCAGCAAATAGCTATGTAGCCTATTCCCAAGAGCCTGCTGCAGCTTGGGGAACTGCTGCGTAGTTTTCACTGCAAGCACCTATCGTACAGGTGCTCATCTGTTTACAGAAAGAATGCGATAACCAAGAAGAAAAGATAAGGCCCTGAGAAGCCCACTTTGGCAGAGTGCACTTCCAGCACTGTTTGCAAGGTCAAGGACATATGTGAGAGACATGCCCACCTCAGCCCCCACAGAGAGCCTCCTCGTGGAGAGGGGGCATGATTCACTGGGCTTCAGGAAGGTCTACACTGCTCAGATTCCAGGCCCACTAGCAACAGCTGCAAGAGACCTGGCTCCCAAGAGTAAGGGAGCCCAGGGACAGGACAGATCATTCCTCAGTAAAAAGGGAAACTGCCTGGTGTCAGTTATAATTGTTGTGGGAGAAGGCACCAGGGTGAGGATCAGGGTTAGGGCCAGGCTGGCTGACCTCTAGATATGTGGAGGTCAATGCCAAGAACTGTCATAGAAGGGCCAGACTAAGACTTGCTACCCAGCAAAATTTCTGGCTAGGTGGCCCCGCCTGGGACACAAGATCCATCCCATCCCTATCCTTCCTGGTGCCTTTTCATATACTACACACCTATTCTAAACTTTAAAACTGAGATTCAAAGAACTCTTCCTGTATCCTAATGACTTTACATGCACTGATTTTCAATTCAACACCTCTTACTGCCTTTCAGGTAATTTGCCTATAATTAGGTTCAACTGCTACCAGCTAAGTGATGCTGATATATGAGACTATTAAAGAAAAGTCATCCTTAATTCTGACACCTATAGTGTAACTTATAGTAGAGGTAGTTAACTTTGGGTTTAGATCCTGGCTTTGCCACCTGGGGTAAGTTACTTAAAAGAATTCTGTAAGCATAAGTTTCCCCACTTGTAAAACAGGACAATACACTCACCTTGCAAGATCAGCATGAAAATCAAACAAATTAATATACTTAAAGCTCAAAGCACAGTGTTTGACACAAAATCAATTTATTGACTTAGTTTTTCCTTTCCCCATTACTCTTAATTCCAGATGTTTGTTTTACATTAGCCCACTCTACATCCTTTTGAGTTTCTTCCTTAGTCATATGTAATCTTAAAAGTTTAGTATTTATTTTCCTACTTGTTCATAACATTCTCATGAGGAATCATTTTAAAAATTTTAATAGTAAAAAAAACAACAGCAAACAGCTAAATAAGCCAAATGCTATTTCATTTAATAATCTTATTTACTTCTGTTATTAATTCTTCTACAATAATAAAATACATAGAAATGACCAATTCTGGTGTTACTAGATTTATCTAGACTGCCCTACCCTTTTGAAATGGTAAACATTCACAGAAGATTTAAGAATACTATCCCTTAATTAGTTTCTAGTACTAAGACTCTCAATTCATTTTCTCTATTCACAGATGAAAGAATATAGAAACACTACAATTCAATTATTTCTCCTCTTAAAATACAAGATGAAACTGAACCTTATTTCAGGAATGAGACAGTCAGAGAAGATAAAGAAAAAACGAAGAGATACAACCTGCTGCATAATGTGGGTGATTGCTCCAGGGGAGGATGCTGGGATGGATTTCACCACCACTGAAGTTTGGGTTGCGGTCTGTGACTGAGCCACATGCTGGAGCAAGGTCCGCTGGGGCGGAGCAGGTTGTTGGGGCTGGGAGCGATGGCTGACTGAAAATAGAGGAGGTGATGATATTTCTCCAGAAATCGCCACAGCATCTGTAACCAGTAGTTATTTTAAACAAATGTCTGTGAGCTTGCATCACAGAAAAAGTGATATAATGAACTAAAAGGCAGAGGACAAGAACCCACTCATCTATGAGCTGTGTGACTCTATAAAGATCTACCTTCTCTGAGACTACTTCCTTATCCATAAATCTGGGATGACAGCCAAAATGATTACAGAGAAATATATACAGAAGTGTTGTGAAAACTATTATCATCAAACAGTAATAAACCTTTTAGAGTTACATTCTCCTGTGACTTATCTCTTCCTCCAAGGACTTTTCTCATTAAGGTTACAAAGCAATGAGTTTCTTAACACCAGATGTACCTTAGGGAGAGTAAAGCAATGCAAATTATTTAATCTACTGATCCCTGTCCAAAGGAATACAAACATTAGATTCATTCTCTCCTCTTCATGAATTGATACTGACTCATTACCTGAAGTTTATAAAAATGTAGGCCAAAGCAGTGCTGCAGAAAGAAAATTAGATTAAGCAGTACAGTTGTCTTGCTCCACTACTAACTGCCATATGAACACAAAGAAGTCAATTATCCTTTCTTAACCTCTAAAACTTAGGTTTTGTTTTGTTTCTTTTTAAAAATAGGATAATAAAGCCTTGCTATTTCTACTTAGAAGAGGACCAAATGAAGTAACAGATTAAAAAATGGTCCTTATGGGCTGGAGATTTAGCTCAATGGTTCCAGCGCCTGCCTAGCAAGCGCAAGGTCCCTGGTTCAAACCCTGGTAACCACATACAATAATACTGGGCATGGTGACTCACGCCCACTGGCAAGCAGTACCACACACCACAAATGCAGGCTTGGTGGCTCAAGCCTGTAATCCCAGCACTCAGGAGGCAGAGGCAGGAGGATTGCTGAGTTCAAGGCTTGCCTGAGCTACATAGTGAGCTCAAGGCCAGCCTGAACTACAAAATAAGACCCTGTCTCAAAAAAAAAAAGTCCTTAAATTGTAAAGTACAAAAGAACAGAAAAATTTATTTCAGATTTAGCACATCTGAACAAAAGACAAATGTATAGCATAGGAGATCATTTCTTATTTTCTTTCTATAAAAATCCTATGGAATAACCAAAACTATACTGTATATAGGCACCAATCTATTATTTTTACCAGCTTCAATTTAAACATTTTAAATAGTATAAACATTTACTACTTCCAAAGCTATAAAACTTTAAAAATACTTAAAATTACTCAACCCTTTGAATGAAGAACAAAATAAATCTGTATGTTAGTTAAAGATTTTGAAGCTATCAAAATTTTCAATAATCTATTGTGTTAACATTCAAATACTCTGATCTAAACTTTCAAGTAGCATGGATTCTGTGCACAGAAAAAAAGTGAGGTGGGGCCAGAGATTTAGCTCAGTGGTTCCAGCACCTGCCTGGTAAGCAAGGTCCTGAGTTCGATCCTGGCAACCACATACAATGTTGGGCGTGATGACTCACGCCCACCAGTAATCAATACCAAATACCACAGTGCTGGGCATGGTGGCTCATGCCTGTAATCCCAGCACTCAGGAGGCAGAGACAGGAGGATTGCTGAATTTGAGGCTTGCCTGGGCTATATAGTGAGCTCAGGGCCAGCCTGAATTACAAAGTGAGACCCTGTCTCCAAGAAAAAAAAAAAAGTGAAGTACTCAAAATACTATAGAAATCAATGTGAAAAGTGCTATTTTATGTATTCTCAGGACAGGTCCTTAAAATTATCCAGTGAAAGATAAATAAGTCATTATTTATGATACTGTATCTAAATTCACACTACATGTGATAGAAGATTTTAGCAACATCAGGATACTTTTATAAATGTTGTTCAGTCCCTTATTGTATTTCATGGTACACTTTATATTTAAAATTATTATTATTATTATCTTTCGTTTTTGAGGCAGTCTTGCTGTGTAACCCGGGCTAGTCTTGAACTCACTATGTAGTACAGGCTGTCCATGAACTCATGGCAATCCTCCTGCCTCAGCCACCAGAGTGCTGGGATATGCCACCACACTCACCTTAAAATTATTAATTAATAAAATATTTCATATATGTGTAAGTGAATTCAAAAAAGGAATGAAAGTTTGATGTCAAAATGACTACTGAAATATGATTGAATAAGAGAAACAAATTATGATAATAGTAAGCAAATACATCAATGTTTTTAATAAAAGTATAATTTAATATATATTTGATAAATAACCTTTTTTTTTTTTTTTTTTTTTGCTTTTGAGACAGGGTCTCGCTTTGTAGTTCAGGCTGGCCCTGAGCTCACTATGGTGCCCAGGCAAGCCGCTGCGAACTCAGCAATCCTCCTGTCTCTGCCTCCCGAGTACTGGGATTACAGGCGTGAGCCACCAAGTCCGGCATTGTGGTATGCGGTGTTGATTGTTGGTGGGCGTGTCTCCACGCCCAGCATTATATGTGGTTACTGGGGATCAAACTCAGGACCTTGTGCTTGCAAGGCAGGCGCTGGAACCACTGAGCTAACCCTCCGGCCAAAATAACATCTCTTATGAAATTTCAAATTATATGGAACATTTCTGTTGCCCATACAAGTTTTCATAATTATTACTTTTTGTTTTTGAGACAGGGTCCCACTTTGTAGTTTAGACTGGCCCTGAGCTCACTATGTAGCCCAGGCAAGCCTCGAACTCACAGCAATCCTCCTCCCTCTACCTCCCAAGTGCATGTGCCACCACACCTGGTTTTGTGGTATGTGATACTGGGGAATCGAACCCCTGACCTTGTGCTTGCCAGGCAGACACTGGAACCACTGAAGTAAATCCCTGGCTTTGAGATTTGTTTTTAACAATGTTATCTAGTTTCTTTTTCTTTTCATTTTTTTTTTCAGGTACTGGGGAATGACCTCAGGATCAGTACCACTGAACTAAATCCTGGGCTCATTGTTGTTTTTTAGTGGAAAAGTTTCCTAAACTACTTCTCTGTAGTGTAAGAAGCCCCACCCCTCCCTGAGACTTACTCATCTTTATTATTTCATTGTTCATTCCTTCTTGGAGCACAGATATTCTCTCTGGGTTTACTTCTCCTGTGTATAAAGTCCACCCTTTTGAATTTTCTTTAATGGGCATATGCTGATATACTCATACGCTTTCTTGTCTGAAACTGTATTTTACACTGCTTGAGAAGAATATTCTACAGAACATAGAATTCTAGGTTGTCAGTTATATTTTATTGTCAGGACATTTAAAGTAAAATTCTATTGCTTTCTATTTTCGTCATTAAGTAGCCTGTGATTCCTTTGAAGAATACACTGACTCATATAGTACTTAGGATCCTGTCTTTGTTTTGGTGTTCTGTAATCCCACATTTCATTTTTACGTGTTTTGGTGTTATTTATTTATTGAGACAGGGTCTTGCTTTGTAGTTCAGGCTGGCCCTGAGCTCACTCTGTAGCCCAGGCAAGCCTCCAACTCAGCAATCCTCCTGCCTCTGCCTCCCGAGTGCTGGGATTACAGGCATGAGCCACCATGCAAGGCTAATTATTACATTTCTAAATACAGAAATAAATGGATTCAATAGAGGATCAAGTAACATTATTTAAAAATAATTCTCCTCACGCCCACCAGCAATCAATACCACATACCACAGTGCCGGGCGTGGTGGCTCATGCCTGTAATCCCAGCACTCGGGAGGCAGAGGCAGGAAGATTGCTGAGTTCACGGTGGCTTGCCTGGGCTACAGAGTGAGCTCAGGGCCAGCCTGAACTACAAAGTGAGACCCTGTCTCAAAAAAAAAAAAAAAAAAATTCTCCTTCAACATAGCGTAAATATATTCAATAGAAAGTTCCCAGTTTAAAAAACTAAAATTTATTGAAGTCTGAGGAAATATCCACTACTGAATGATCCTAGAGGCCAGAGCAACTGGCTTTAAAGTCAATATGGCTGCATATATGATGGGTAGAGACAGTGAAAGAAGGTCCCAAAGTGAACAATCAGAAAGCAGATGAAGTGGCCATAATCAGGCAATATAAATATCATCAATAGGCATTTATTTCTTTAAACATCTCTTTTGTTTTTTCAGAGTCCAAATGCTAATTCTGAGAAAGTTTCCTACTACTGTGAAAAAGAAAAATTTTCTCCTTTTCATTAAGTGGAGCTTACCTTTCCTCTACCAGATCAGAGTAGAGCGCATCCATTTAACTTGTTCCCCCCAAAACAATTATGGTTTACCTTCAACTGTACTAAAAATGGATGCACACCACTTACCTAGAAGGGGAAAAGCAACCTCTGTCCCCTCATCAGTGCGTTCTGAAAAGGATAAGTAAGGAAAAAATCATAGGTCTTTTCATCGATTTATCACTTGATAATCTAGTCTACCCATAAGTTATTACTCAGTCCCCCAGCAATATAATGGCCTTTGCTTGCATTAGCTTTCTAAGTATCTTTAAAGAAAGATTCTATTTGACTCTCCATAAATTTAACTAGCTTTTTCTCATGGGGCAATATTAACTCATTAATTCTAATAGTATCTCCTAAAATGATGCCAAAGAATTCTGTAACTTTCTGTTCTCCTTTAACCACTTCATAAGAAAACTTCTTTGCCTCAAAAGTTATCTCTCCTAACCTTTCACTTGCTCCCATCACTATTTTCTAAACTATTTTCAAATGTCAAGATAATGAAGTATCCAAAACAAAAAACAGTGTTCCAGGTGTGGTCCCACCAAAATGTGAGAGGAAGAATATATTAGGCTTCCTCTTTAATTTTTCCATTTATGTCATCCAAAACTCTCATCAGTGTTTTGTCGCCAGACCACATTTTAAACAAGTATCTAATTTGTTTTCCACCAGAACTCCTAAAAAGGTATAGGGATTTAAGATTTTCTTCATTTTTTTGCTTTCTCTCATAACTCACCTTTCCAAAACAAGAACATCTAGATGCATAAAAATATTTATACCAGATATTTTATCTCCTCTCTACCACTGTTGCTCTACATTTAGGATCAACTTGCAGTTTTACATCACTGGCAATTTTTATAACATCCTATTGTTTTTTTCTTCTAGTCATTAAAGGTAAAACCTAAGACATAAATTTCCTCTGAAAACAAACAGGAAAAGAGCTAGAAATAAATAGAATATATTCTTTCCTAAAGAACCAAACCATTAAATCTAGAAAGGTAGCTTTCCTACATTAATACTACATATTAAGAGGACACTTACCAGTAGTGATGTATTCAGCAACTAGTTCCGACTCTACCACAGCAATTGATGGACTCTCAGGAGAATGTCTCTTCTCCTGGGTCATCTGAATAGGCACTGCCATTTGACTCAAGTCAATAGTAGGCTGTCTTGGTTTAGATTCCAACTTTTCCTTTACTGCATGAAAAAGTTAGGGGAAATGTTAACTTTTATTACAAACTAAAAGCTGTGTTGTTGATGGGAATAAAACCAGATTTCTGGGTGACACTGGCAATGAATAGGGAGACAATAACTTGAAAAAACAGCAGACTGCTATATACAGTTGTAGAGTGCACAACTGGTATCACATCACCCATCAGTCTACTAAAAACTCTTGTAAAGACTAAAATCCCTCCTATTATCACTAGGTCAAACCAGTGGTTGTTTTACTCATATATGCTCTTCTTAGGTTATTTCCTTTATCCCTTGAGGTCATCCCTGGTAACCTTGAGTTCACCAACCTAAAATCAAGAGTTGAATAAACACTAGTGCTTTCTTCTAGGGCACATGTCTCAAACAGCACAACTCAATGTCCAGTTTAATTTGATCTACTAAAAATTAAGGTACTCTCCAAACAAATGTCACAAGGTCTACAATGACTCATAAAGAATAAAAATTTCACAGAAAAAATTGGGCTTTCTGTTGTTGCAAAAATGTCTGATAGGACACTCTAGAATCAAGATTCACTTTCTGTCTCATCACGTCTTTAAAAAAAATCTCTTCATTGCAAGTTCCTATCTCTATAAAGCATTAAGGAAAATATCTGAACTTGTCAAAAAGAGCAGCTAAGGGGCTGGATATTTAGCTCAGTGGTTCCAGCACCTGCCTCGTAAGTGCAAGGTCCAGAGTTCCATCCCCGGTAACCACATACAATGCTGGGCGTGGTTACTCACTCCCACCAGCAATCAGTATCACATACCACAGTGCCGGGCATGGTGGCTCATGCCTGTAATCCTAGCACTGGCAGGAGGATTGCTGAGTTCGAGGCTTGCCTGGGCTACAAAGTGAGCTCAGGCCCAGCCTGAACTACAAAGCAAGACCTTGTCTCAAAAAAAAAAAAAAAAAGAGCAGCTAAGAAAATGCCAATATAACACCAATAGACAAATTTAACTATGATATACAGAAAGCAGTAGTATTCTGGGGTAGTACAAGACTGGAAGTTACAAAATAATAGTAATTAAGTCCACTGAAAGAACATTTCCCCAAAGATGTAATACGACAAAATCAAAACCATCACTTTAAACAAAGCAAAATAAAACAAAATGAATACAAGTCTTCCTACAAAGACAGGATACTGAACTAGAGATCAAAAGATATGGAGCCTCATTTTGCCAATAACCAAATGGGCAACCTCTCTAGATCTCAGGTTATTCAATGAGTAGATAAAATCATCACTTCAGTCCCTTAAAAATTCCAATAATCTCTGACCTATTATAATAAAAAAACTCAGTATAACTTACCTTGGGTTTTCATAGAGTTTGTCAAAGATATTTAGTAACCAGAAATCCTGATAGGACCTTGTTATATGAGTACAATTTTACATATATTTCTTATACAAACAAATAAATCTGAAAATAAAACTACATTAGAATTTTAATAACAGGTGCTAATGGTATTTTTATTGTACTACCAATATTAAAGAAGATGTGAGAAGCCCTGTAATATGCCTCCTGATATTATGAAATAATAACTGGCTATCCCACTGCATCCATCTTTATACTTAGATATAACAGATTACTCCTTTCTGGGGGTAAAAGGAGACAAAAAAGAAAGGTCTGCCAACTTCTCTTTCTAAAGACCTCTGTCCACCTGTGCTTCAGTACTCCTATTACATCTTAAGGAACTAATAAGTAACCATAATGTACCAATGAAAAATGTGCTCAAATAACAGCAAAAATATATGTAACAGTGGTAGAATTTTAGCACATCTTATCTCTAGAGAAAACATGCATCATTCAGTTGAGCACCTGAGTTCATACCTGTTGTCTGTTGGAGTTCTAACAGAGCTTTGATTGTTGAAGTAGCTGATTGTGATTCACTGGATACATCCTGATATATTATGGTGGGGCTAGTCTCCATTGCAATCTCATGTTCTGACCAATCCTGACGCCGGGAAGCAATTACATGAACTACAGGCTGGGAATCTGTTTTACATTAGTTAAAAAAAAAAACTATAAACAAAGTTTTTCTTTAAAATAAAACTATTTGCTTTTGTTGCTGTTGTCTTATCTTTGCATTTACTGTAAACTTCCTGCTTTATCTGAAGAAAACTGTAAGCTCCCAGAGGGATGTTGTCTTTCACTTCTGAATTTACTTTTTCAATCAATTAATTTCACAAACTAAAAAGTAGGTATCAGAATCTGTATTTGGCACTGAACATATAAAGAAGCTCACAGAATAATCAGATGTTCAGGAAGTACACAGTCTGATTAGAGAGACAAACATGTAACAAAAATATAATTCAATTTGATAATCTGCATAAATAGGTATGCATTTGTGTAGATCACTGCATGTTTTATGTATAATAACAATAAAATGTTGCTAAAAGTCTTACTTTCCCTAATGTACCTGAAAATATATTCTGTGCTACAGCCTGAGTATTCAATCCACACTTATTTAAGGGGTGAATTACTAAAAGGAAATGATGTCCACTGACAGCCAGAAAGGATAGATACAGCATGATGTTAACAGGACAAGCATAACACTCAGACATCAAAGTCAGAGTTACAGGTCAAACTCTATTTACAAGCTGATTCTAAGGAACTTCACTATTTCTAAAATAGAACAAAAAAACGTATCTCCCCGCCTCAGGATATTTAGGGATATAAGGAAATTATATTCTCAGAAACATATTCTGAGAAATGCCTTATTAGACAATACTGTTGTTGTGTGATCATAGATTATGTAGGCTAACTGCTCCACTGTCATTATTGTTCTACTGTCATAATACAATTGCTCTACATAGTAATACAATGGATTGTAATAAGATCCATTACACACTAAAACATCATTATGTGGAGCATGGCTATATGTAAATGAGCCTTATAAACTAAGAAGGACAATAGAAATGTTATTATGGTTAAAGGTCCCAATTCTAAGATTCTAATTCAAAAATTTATTATATTCATGATATAAAGGTATATAAGTAAATACTAAATGTGTATCAAGTACAACATATTATGTATTGTGTTTTACATCTATAAAATGAGCCAAGTTGAACTATTACTTTCTATACTCATTTGTCAAAGACAATACATGGGCAAGTATCAGGGATACAAAGACATCTTGAGTTCCTACACTCAAATTTAGATTATAATAGAACTTGGGGTAAACACCTAATGATTAGGGCAAATAAAACATATACAAGGTAAGAGACTTCTTTGAATTAGGTGGTCTGTAAAAACAAAAGAATTCAAGTAGCCTAAAAAATAAATAAATAAATATAACAAACATTCAACCCTCGTATTTTTAAAAGCCACAAAGTTGTCCAAAGTGTTGGGGCAAAGAAAACAACTCTTCATGAATAAAACAGTAAACAACAGATGTAGAATGTTTAAATACCACAATATTCTTTTCCCTTAAACACTGAGTAGAATATAAGTCATACCAGGGATGTAAATTTCCATTATATTTCCAAAAACAAAGAGAAGACTTAAAATGCTTATCCTATAATTGCAAATGTCATGTGAAGCATGCAACAGTTTTTCCTTATTCATTCTAAGTAGACATGTAGAATTTAAATGTAAGAGAATTGATATTAGAGAATCATTACTTTTATATAATGTAAGCCTTCAAACTTCAGCAATCCTCATGATAAAGGAAAATAATAATTTTGTAATTCAACTCTATGAGACATACTGAACAACCACAAGACAAGGATTGCAATTTTTGTTGTTTTGCTTTGTTTTGTTTGTTCAGACAGGGTCTCACTTTGTAGTTCAGCCTGGCCCTGAGCTCACTATATAGCCCAGGCAAACCTGGAACTCAGCAATCCTCCTGTCTCGGCCTCCCAAGTGCTGGGATAACAGGCGTGAGCCACCACGCCCAGCGTTGTGGTATGTGGTATTGATTGTTGGTGGGCGTGTCTCAAAAAAAAGAATTCAATTAAGAAAAAAACTGACTTTACAGTGAACTATATATTAGATGTCTATTTTAAATTGTGAAAATGTGTGTCACAAAATGTTTAAAAAATATATACAATAAAAAATATAAAACATATAATTACATGGAACCATACTTTTATTCTATTTTAAAAATTGAAGTTTTAACTAATAGCATGTTTGGGTAAGCTCCCTTAGGAAAAGACTAGCAATTTCTTTTTTTTGAGACAGGCTGGCCTTGAGCTCCTGTCTCTGCCTCCCAAGTGCTGGGATTACAGGCATGAGCCACCACGCCCAGCAAGACTAGCAATTTCTACAGTAATCTGAGATCTTGTATATATAGACATCTGTTGTTCATGTTTCTCCGTCGGCCCAATACATAACCTAACCATTCTACCCATCCTTTGAGAAAAAAAAGGTTGGTAGTATTATTCAAGGAACTATAGACTTGAAAATAAAAGAGAAGAAAATCAATTAACAAATAGAAATAACAATTGAAATTTTAAAATACCAAATTAATAAGCCCAAAATAAGTGCCTGGAGAACAGGGATACTCCACTGTAAGCAGCATGCGCACTGGTTCAAAATCAACATAGAATGATAAAGTGAATCTTAGCAAACTTACTCAAAGAATAGTATTATCCTTGATAATATGCTGAAGAAAACTTTCTAAAATGTGTTGTGTCATTTGTTAAAATCAACATGCGTTTGTTTCATTGATAAATTTTCAAAGACCATTTCAAATGCTATTTTTTTCATGAAATTTTGTCACTATCTCTTCATTTAATGTAAACTTTCAGCTTATTTTTTTTCTTGTTACTAATAAAATTCTTATCCTAGAACTGCATGTGTTTTTTGATTGTCTTTTCCTTTTACCTCCTTGTCCAGATTTTAAGCTTGTAAGAGGCAAGTACTATATTAACTCAACCTCTGGTCTAGCACAATGATTAATACACAGTGTAAACTAATAAATGTCAAACTAAATTAATAGAATAATCAATGTGATTATCATTAATCTATAAAAGTCTCCATTGAAGAATTAAAAATAATGAAGTGCTGCCGGGCGTGGTGGCTCACACCTGTCATCCCAGCACTCGGGAGGCAGAGACAGGAGGATTGCTGAGTTCGAGGCTTGCCTGGGCTACATAGTGAGCTCAGAGCCAGCCTGAACTATAAAGCGAGACCCTGGCTCAAAAAAAAAAAAAAATAATAATAATAATAATGAAGTGCTATTAGGTAGGCCAAAGCTGGAAAACTTAGAATTTTAAGTTTAGCCTGGACAACATAGCAAAATTCCAACTTAGACAAATAAATAAATAAATAAATGATGATGATGATGATGATGATGATGATGATGATGATGATGAAGTGTCTGCACAACATGAAGAGTGTATGTCAAAAAAGTGATGGCACTTTTCAGCAGTCTAATGGAAAAATAAGAGGAAGAAATGGAGCAAGGAAAAAATATGAAGACAAGCAGCCTTGCTTAGATTAGATGTATCAGCATACACACTGAGTAACTCTAACCCCAAATCCAAAATATGAAAATGCTAAATACCAATGTAACACTACCAATAGCCCTGACTTCACGTGATAGGTCACGGTTAAAATGAATGCACCCTAAAAACAGTGTGTAAAATTACTTTAAGCTAAGTATGTAAGTCATATAAGGAACATAAATGAAATTTTAGATTTTGAGTTATGTTTCATTCCTAAGATCTCATTAGGATATGTGAATGTTCAAAAATCCACAAAATATAAAATCCAAAACACTTCTGATCTTAAGCATTTTGAATAAGAAACACTTATGTGTACCACCTGATGCTACAGGCAATATAGATAACTCAATGACATGAATAGTAGATTTGTGGAAAGTCTATTTCAAGAGACTTCCTAGAAAATAAAAACTATAACAGCACTAAGAACAAATGACCTGCTTTCTATGTGAAGTCTAGGTTTAGAGTTCCTTCCTTATAATTAGCACAACCCCAGAATTACCATCTGAAAAGCTTTGGAGATTAAAAGGTAATGCAATTAATAAACATAAAGTAAGCAAACATAAAGTAAGACTTGTCCTATGATACAAATGAGAATGTAGTCATTCTACTCGCAACCCACTTAAAGCTCATCTCTGCCCACCTTGATTATTTCTCAAGATTCAGCAACAGCCATTTCAGAAGGGATATTCACTTTCTTCTACACTTTTTCCCCATTTACCCAAACCAAACAGGAAAACTACCATCTGGGAATCACACTTCTACCTAATAATATTACCTACTTGACAAAACCATCACTTGAGGTTTAAAAATTATTTGATTAACATATCTATGTAGGAAAGAATTGTAAGGTTTACCGAAAGTAAAATTTTGGCTCATTGATTAAACATCAAACAAAAGAAAATAAAAATAAAAAGAAATGACAAATCAAAATACTCTGGTTTAGCTGTAAGTTGGTAAAAACAACTTCTATTTTGGAACAAATATATTATATCAGGCAATGCTTATACAAATAAAAAGTAAAGTGGATCTTACCTTGAGAACTTTGAGAGGATTCTGTAGAAGAAGAACTACTATCTATATAACTCTGTGGTTCTTCTTTTCCTTCCTGAACAGATGAATTACCAGTCTCTGCAACCCTAGATGCCTGCTGCAATGTTTCTGTTACCAGCTGTCTTGTTTGTTCACTAACAACTGTGGCTTGAAATGTCACTGGTTTGGGTTTAATAAGAACCTAGAAGAAATGCAAAAATGTCTAGATGAAATATTAAAGCACTACTTAAAATATGAAACATCTTCATGATATAGAAAAACAGCATTTTGTACATCTATTATGCTTTGGGCACAGGACTGCTCATCAAATACTAATTCAGCTACAGACATGTAAAACACTACATGTTAGATTGTGACAGCCATAATTATGACAAGAACTTTTGTACCTGTTTTTTCTTGCCTCTAGCACTCCTTTTTTCCTGCATTTACAAGCTATTTTATAACTTATATGCTTGTAGAAGAGTAAATATTATACATTAATGGTGATAGAGCAAAAAGACACCACAAGCTTAGATACCCTATAGAATTTGTAACCCATAACATCAGTCTAGCAGTTTCATCACACAATGACTTCTTTTAGCTATATAAACAGTTTGGCTATAATTCTGAGAGAACAGATTCTAAAGACACATTACATTAAATAAGTAAATTAATATATTTTTTAAAAATCCATGAATAGTATTTCTCAAAGTTATTATCACTTCCTCTGATATTCTCAGAAGAGCAGTTAAATAGGTAAAGTATCCACAGTCAGTAGCTTAGTAACATATGATCAATCCTGAGCCTCAAATTCCTAGGCAAATTTTCAGAAAAGTTCACTTAATTTCTACTGGTTGAAAAATGGCTAACTAGTCTTTGTTATGTAGAGTTCAAGTAAAGCAAGTTGTTTTTTTTTTTTTTCAGGCGAAGGGGAGATAGTAGGTATTGAACCCAAGGCATTGTACATGCTATAGGAGTACTCTACCATTGAGCTACTACCTGATCCCTTTTTAAAATTCTATTTTGAGACAGTCTTGCAAGGCTGGGCAAACTGGCCATGAACTTTGAATCCTTCTGTCTTTGCCTTCCAAATTACTGGTATCATAGGCATGTGCCAACATATCCAGCTCCAATAACACAAATTTTGTAAGTGCTTCCAAAGGCTATATCAGTTCAGAAAAAGTACTTTGCTTTGAGAGATTCTGAATAGCTATCATATTTCTACAACCCCTCAAATTACAGTATATACCTTCTGTAAATTTGGACTTCTTTCCCCTAAGAAATTCCTTCCAGGGCTAGGGATTTAGCTCAGTGGTTCTGGCATCTGCTGGGCAAGCACAAGGTCCTGAGTTCAATCCCTGGTACCACATACCACAATGCCAGGCATGGTGGCTCATGCCTGTAATCCCAGCAATCGCAAGGCAGAGGCTGGAGGATCACTGTGAGTTTGAGGCTTGCCTGGGCTACATAGTGAGCTCAGGGCTAGCCTGAACTACAAAGCGAGACCTTGTCTCAAAAAATAAATAAACAGGGCCAGAGACTTAGCTCAGTGGTTCCGGCACCTGCCTCACAAGCACCAAGGTCCTGAGTTCAACCCCCAATCCCCAGTAACCACGTACATGCTAGGCATGTTGACTCACACTCACCAGCAATTAACACCACATACCACAGTGCCAGGCGTGGTGGCTCATGCCTGTAATCCCAGCACTCGGGAGGCAGAGACAGGAGGATTGCTCAGTTTGAGGCTTGCCTGGGCTACACAGTGAGCTCAGGGCCAGCCTGAAATGCAAAGTGAGACCCTGTCTCAAAAATAGAGAGAGAGAGGGGTGGCTCATGCCTGTAATCCCAGCACTCGGGAGGCAGAGACAGGAGGATTGCTCAGTTTGAGGCTTGCCTGGGCTACACAGTGAGCTCAGGGTCAGCCTGAACTGCAAAGTGAGACCCTGTCTCAAAAATAGAGAGAGAGAGGGGTGGCTCATGCCTGTAATCCCAGCACTCGGGAGGCAGAGATAGGAGGATTGCTGAGTTCGAGG